>UZAN01044089.1:19269-36379 GCA_900618425.1 Echinostoma caproni
TAACAATACAGTGTCTAGATACCCAAAGTTCCGTGTTCAAGTCATGTTTTGGAAAATGTGAAGAAAATAAATCACCGAGGTAACCTTATTTAAAGAAGACGTCAGGCAACAAGAAGTAAGGAATTGGTAATGGCATGCACAGAAAAATCGTTGGCAGAACAGAACAAAGAATGAATTCGATATTAAAATTGCAGAAGTATGATCATGTCTGTGTTTAAATGGATAAGGAGAATCGAAACGCCCCGGGGCAGTACCCCGATCTACACAAATGCTGCAGTCGATGTAGCTGGGACAATGAGTTCCAACCGCATTGTCTCTCAGTTTAGTGAACATAGAAAACGATGTAACAGGGAATTGATGCAGTGCAGCGTGGAACGAACGTATTGACCACCTGTAGTGTTTTTTAAACGCTTGAGGGAAACAAGAAATGTACTACAACTGTTTAATCAAAGTTACGTAGTGAGATCAAGACCCAGATGAAATGCTCCAAACGCGAGATCTTGTAGTAATTGAAGTGTGTACTGATCACGAAATACGAATCACACTGGTACTAGCATAACAGTATCCCACATAACCGAGACGCTAAGAAAAGGTCACAGGAATAGCAGTGCATTTACTGGAAGAAATCCGGGAGGTTAAATAATATGTACAAAAGTAGTTCATTGGTCATCCAAGCCTCTATCAATCATGTGCTAGTATTCCTGGCGTCGTACTGCTTCTGTTTGGACCGCACGGATGCTGGTGCAATCGGCCTATGCTTCGTAGTCTAGAAGCTATAAGGCGTAGGCACTTTGCTGTTGTCACCGCAGCTGTCCGGAAACTGTAAAGTGTCGTCCAGTGGTTTACGTCATCCCGTAAGCTAGGATCACCATAGATCTTCACGCCATAATGAGGTCTATAATCGCGTAAAAATAAAAGGCCACTCAATGACTGACGTCTAAAGTCTCCACAGTGTGGATTATACCCAAAGTCACATTCGTCTGTAAGCAGCCAATAACAGCGAGCAATGGATCAGGTTGTAACAGTTGTTGTCTACGAAACTATGCATATCAGTTGAGGATGTATCCAGGATACTCGGATGTCCTTATGGCTCTTGGGGGGCTATATTGAGGCAGGTGTGATACAACAAGTATTCAACTGTTCCTGTATGTACGGGAGAGGAGCAGCGGCGATTGGAGTTTTGCGCTGAGTATCCTCATTATGAAAGCCTTAATTTTCAGTACATTCTCAATGGGTTATTTGAGGCTCCATTATTATTCAAATAAACGTTTATGATGTGTAATTATCTTATTCAATAGCTGGTTAAACAAAATAGCTCATTTGAAACGTTTGATTTCAAAAATAAACAAAAAATAGTTTACGGTATTCTGGTTGTCGTGGGATTGAGCGATCATCAGAATGTCATAATGATAAAAATTGGCTCTTAGCACTGAAGTAACCAAACAGCCACGCTAAAAGCGTTGTTGCATACAATTTGAATAGTATCATAGCTCAACTGGTCGCTTTTGTGTTACAAAAAGTGTAGGCAGCTTCCGTGCATGAGGGGAGGGAGGGGAGGGGTGCGACTCGCATCGAGACTGTTGAAGTTTCCACAATTCAAACATAATTAAAGCGTCAGAGAAAACTGCACAAAAAGAAGTTTCTCACGTTTGCAGAAGTATAAAAAATCTGTGAATATCTGTGACATCAAATGACTCGGTAACCCCATTCCACCAATGTGATCGGAAATCACTCTCTCCACTCGTGACGACTGTAGGTGCATACGTCGGGGCCTCACCGAGACCAACCAGATACTTCCACATACATCAATCAAAGCACCTCGTTCGGCAATTATTATCTGCGATCCACGTGCTCATTTGGAAATACCAAATACCATGCTTGCGACGGGTAAATACGGAAGGTGTGTGCAAACAACCCCGTTGTTATCTTTCTTAACCGTCTGTTCCGACAGATGATAGCAGTCCTATGAGTGCTTTGTGAACCCCGGGGGAGTAAGAACAGTAGTTCACCTACAAAAACGTGATATTACAATCCAGTGGTCAGTGAGCGGATACAGATAAAGGAGAATCCGGCATTTCGGCAGAGGTGTGGTAATCTATGTGCCCTGAAGCTGTTTTCCGTCCGAATATCTTCCTGTGTCTCCAGGGCTCGGGTTATTTTATCGGTTCACTGATTATGAGTGCAACCTCGTTTCCGATATTTGATTGGTCGATACGTTGACTGCTACACGGTGTACCTGGATGTTTAGTCACCTCAGTTAGAGCTTCATTCAAAGGGCCGCGCGTTCACTTGTCAAGAATAATCTGGAGCATTCGCCTAAACATCTTGTCATTCGTCTCCTCAATCACCTCAGCGGGTTAGTAATCCGTCTCGAAACAGAGCATTTAAATGGAGTTTTCAGTCAAACATTCCACTCCTCTGTGGCGAGGCACCAATTGATATCCGACAAAATTTTCCTTAACGTTAATTGGACAATACTATTTTAGTCCTTTTTTTGATAATCTGTATCAAGGATAGTTTCAATTTCAACTTATTGCTAGTATATCGGTAACAGCAATGACATTCTCTGTTTCTTCGTTTCGGATTAAGTAGCATGTGCTCTAATTTGGTGCAGGCGGCTTTGCTGTCGTCCGGTTCAATGATACACCTAACCTATCGGTGCCTTATGTGGTACCCCACTCCAAGTCCCGGGGCTTTGGTTACCGGTTTCCATCACTGAAGAGCAGGTCCTCGTGACTATGGGACTTTCCTCGTCTGCTGTTCATCATACGAAAGTGTGTAATAAAAAAAGGGAATTCTGATCGAACTGAACTTCATATAGCGCGTCCAGAGAAGGACTATTTGGCGCGTAATTCACGGTTGTAGTCTAACTAGCCGATAATATCAACTACCCAAATGTTGCCATTTGAAAGTTAAGGTTAATGGTAGTGTGGGGTTCAAACCCACGAGGAGATCATCACCAGTGGAACTTAAGTCCACCGCTTTAACCACTTGGCCAACCTACCAACAGCGAGCAGGCGGGTATACACACACAGGAGAGGGGTATCTCCAGTGGAGGTAAAACAAATTATGGCAAATCAAGTGTTGTATGGGGCTTCTCGTGATATCGATTTCAGAAAAACCCATTCTTTTAGTCACGGTGACAAACGTTGTTGGTGTTTATTTCAGTTGAATAAGTGGGCTGTTCATGCATGTCGATTTTTTTTGTCTCTGGGATTAAAAGAACATCTCTTAAACAAGACATATAGATTATGTAACCTCGTAACAATATGTACGCATCGTTGCTTGGTAACATAACACACTGCCAGCACTATCGCTCCTGTATTGCGAATTCGAAAGCTACAAAACAACAGGGTCGCACAACAAACATTGAATAATGCAGAACTAGGTTTTGTGTGTTGTGTCCCGGTTACGTAGGGAAATAAGCATTCAGTGAATTAGGCAGTAGATTTTGTGTGTTAGGCAAACATGTAGACGGTCCATAGGCCGGTGAGCAAGCAGGAGCGGGCAACACGTAGGCAGCAACCAAACAGGCCCACAAACGGATCAAGCATCACACAACATCCGTATACCGTCAAGTAGGCATTCAAACAGTCGACGAATCAAGCAGCGTGGACAGTCCAATGCTGACATCGGATTTGTTGGAGCCGATCAATATTGTAATAGAACTAATCTGTATGAGGTGAGTACGTGCGTCTATGGTAGCAGGCAGCATCTGTCAACCAATCAATCAATCCGGACACAGGCATGCGTGACGAACGTATCAGTCAAATTTAGGCCAAAACAATTTATAATGGGTCATTAGAAGCAAACGGTTCAAATATTTTTAACATGTTTCATTTGACACAAGCAGATTTGAGATGACTACCCGCATTTGACTGATGGCCTCATTATTTCGACCCACCCTCGGGTGGCCTTATTACGTCATTAGAGCATATTTTCAACAACTGGATCCATCGTTGAAGAACTGGAAGAACACTTATCTTCGGTAAGTTTTAAATCCTGTGAATTTGCTAATCCGGTAACGTTTGATGACATACAATCAGATATCACTGAAATATCAAACTTGACGTTGATCCCTCTAATCCAATAGAAAGTGATAGGTTACAAATATTTCGTTTCCACATATTGCACACCACAGTGTACATACTGTGCCAAGGACGTTACGCGCTCCATGGGGAAGTCTCATTTCTGCTAGTGCTTAAAACCGATCGGTCTTGAACCATCTCTGGACAATGAATTATCTCAATGAAGAGAGGAAAAACAAAAACCCACGTGGTAGATTCAGAGACCACTCACATCGACATCAACGTCTCACTGAACAACTCAACCGATTTGTCCCACAGTAGGTTTCCCAGCGGAAACCTCGCAGCAGAATACTGCAACAACAAAGCAGACCAATCGATTCTAAGCAGAAGAAGCAGCGGCACAAAGAATACGGACGGGATCTATTGAGAATGAACTTCATTTTCGAACAACTGTACTGACGAGATCCCGTCGGACCGAAATGAAATAGTTTCGGTGGTGTGATGCACAAAATGACTGAACATCATCAGTAACCGATTTGTCGTACATTCTGTGTATCCTCTACCCAGTCGTCTTTTTTTCACATCTGTCATTTTACAGCCTCCTAAAGTACCGTACACCGTTTATACACCTTGGAAACAGAACATACAGAAAACCCTTTGCTATTTCGCAAACCTCAAGGGCTTGAAAAAGTGAGCAGATTCCAGAAACTGCGATATTTGTGACAAAATAAACGAAATCGAGGAAAACCACGTCGTTTCTGTTGCTTCTTTCTATTATTTCTTATCACTTGATTTTTACTTGACGGGGAATTAAAGTATATATTCTCACGTAGTCACAATGTATCGAAGAAATTGGAATTTTTTACGATGCCCTCAGCTTAGCATTTGATTAGTGCAGTTGGCCGTTAGACCTTTTTCAACTTCTAGGGTCTGACTATCCCACAACAAATTATCCTTCCTTGAGAAAAGTTTACTAACCCAATTACCCCATTTCCGTTATCAATATTTTCCTATTCGATTGCAATGTGATAATGACTTCAGAACTGAATACATGGTGTCCACTGTGAACTACAGCAGTTTTGACTAGAATGAACTAACAGAGGTAAGGCATGATTGAAGAATTACACTACATTGTGATTTAATGCTCAATTTGTTGCTAAAACCATATTCAATGGAAATCACACGATCAAAAACAAATGAGAGCACGTAGTACAATGACTTCTTTTTCCAGCTCTCATTGTTCTATGCACAATTTATTCATGCCTCTCTGGTGAAAAATTTGTGGCCAAGTGCCTGTAGACATTCATTCGCTCGTTCGTTTTTGTTGTTGCCGCTCTATACTGAAACTGTTTGGTGCGTAACCTTTGATCTGATGGGGTCGACATCAGAGCCGCCGTTATTACTCATGACTGAATTGTGTCTTTTAAAACTTACTGCTTTGTCTGGGAGCTGCTCGTAATGCAAAGCTGTTTACTCAGCACTGAAAATATCACAATTAGCATACGCATGGATCAACTGCGGTAAAATGACTTGTGATTCGTCCACTACGTCACCTGATACCGTCAAACTTTCCCCACAATTATAAAGTGTAACGAATGCGAATAGTTACTTGTCTCTTACTTTGTAGGATTCAATACCACATCTGTCTGACAAAGATCGAAATCAACCGCTGGAAACCTTGAGTTCAACATGATGCATTTCTGATGCTGGTTGCATCACCTTCTTACAAACGGTGCGCTGCACCATGGGGAACTCATCCTATTTTCCCCCCTTATATCAAAAACCCATAACAAAGTTGCCCAATAAACTCGCGAAATATTGTCGATTATTTTCAGGTGGTATTTTTCCTGAGAGGCAAAATAATTGATGAATTTCAAAGGGGAAATTCGTCGTGTATATGTCAAATTAGGCTTGAACTGAAAAGCTAAGAAGCACTGGACAGCTGTTTCGACCTGTTTGGGTTTCATTAGCAGTGCGAATCCAACGATCCAACTGGGGATCGAAACCCGGAACCTCATAGGCAGAACGCAAGCATGCTATCCGCTACGCCACTGGGCAGCTGACCGGACTGTCTTTCATTTTCCATTTACACGATGTAGCACAACCCAACTTTGCTAGCTTGTTGCGGACCACGGACCCTGCTCATCTCAGCTGTCCAGTGCTTCCTGGCTTTTCAGTTCACGCTTCATTTGCCATAGACACGACGAATTTTCCCTTTAAAATTGAACCAAATCCTCTGTGTCACATGAAATCAATAAATTCTCATAAAGTCGTTGGAATGGATACATTATTGCAAACAGTTTTACTTGAAATATCAAGTGATTTTTCCGCAGAGCTCTGAGTTTCCCTTGAGTGATTCAGTATTTTCACCACATTGTGCTTCTCATTGATGGATAGGTGCTGGCGCACAAACATGTCAAATGATTGCGTCTCAAGCGGCTGGCATTTGTTTGCCTTCTTCAAATACGATTTATTCAATCAGCAAACAGTGTTGTGTGAATCACATTAGGTGAATAAACATTGGCTGAATGCAACATTGCGTGTCGGTCAGTCAATCGCCTACTCGAGTATCGAATCTAGGACTAAAAGAGTAAATATCACAAATTGCGACGTACTGAGCAGGCGGTATTACATAGTCAGGGCTTAAGTTGTTACGCATACGATTGGTTTGGGTTTTCAAAACAAATGGAAACATATCGGAGGATGCGACTTATTACTCTTGGGTGTCGCATAGCAGGAGATTGACTGTAAAGGTAATTTGGTTTTAATGGAGTGACCAAGTATACCTAAAATGTGGCTGTTTGTGTTTGGGTTGTATGAATGAGCAACGCATCGATCAGACCAATCACATCCACTATCAAAGCGATTCTCCTACCTCAAATGCACTGCCTGTTTTCTTTATCTAGTAACAATCCCCTGCCTAAGATTTATTTGTTTATTTGCTTTAGAATACGACAACAGTAACGTATGATGTCAACGGTCCATCTGGTAAGCACTAAAGTGAACAGACTAGTTGCTTTCACTTTACATTGCAGTTTGTTAGTATACTTCCCTTTAGAAGCCATTTGGGAATTTCTGTGACGACTGGCTACCCCAGCGGTGAGGAGGTTATATTTTATTTAAAACATTTTCCAGGTGATGCCATCAATGACTTCAATCATAATTACCTGAATGCCGCTTCCCGTACAGTAGTGAGAGATGCTGATTGTCAGATGAACCTTACCCATGCATTCAGTATCCGTGGACAGACATATCAGGGGTCTCATTCAGAGAGCGATAAGAAACAAGTTTCCCGTTCTCTTCAATAGATGAACAATATTGCCGTTTCTGTCAGACCGGCACACCGGAGAACGGATGGAAACCAACACTGACTAAGGTGACACGTGGTTGTCTAAGGATTCTTAACAATGATCTCCTGGGAATAAACTGACGTGATTTACCTGTGCAAGTGAGCAAGTGTATAAAGAGAACAGGACATCAACTGACTTTCAAAAGAAACTAAAACTGAGTGACTTGCCGCTTAAATTTAATCTGTCAGTGAATTCAGGCAAAAAAGGATTCAAATTAACTTCCCAATGTTACACGTGTATGGACCACCAAAAAACTTCACTCAACACACACTAACTCCAATCAGTCACACCGCTTGGCATTGCTTCTGTATCGGTCTAAAAATAATGTATCCCAAACTTACCATCACCACCACCACCATTAGAACGGCCAATTCCTCCTTAGTGGAAGTGGACTGCGGAACTGCTTATCCAATAGCGCAAAGTAGATGCGTATGCAATTATGAACATTATTTAGAACATTCTGATCAACTTTTGTTGTTTGACAGACAATGCAAGGCGATAGTCAAATATTTGCATTCCGAAAGATGGGTAAGCTGAATGGGATTTGAACCCACGTCTGCACATGAACTACCAGCTAAACCATGAGGCCCATTCGATCTTCAAAGACACTAGGAAGTGTGTTTTGATTGTGGGCTTCAATTCGTTCACAGTTCGTTTAATTTAATGCACCTTATTTTTCATCAGAATGCTTGTGCGATGGATGGGAAATTACGATATTCACAACATACACGAAACTTTTATTGCCCGAGAAAACCAATTGAGCTGTTCTAAACACCACATTGCAAATGTATGTGGCCATTTTCTCCAGTTGTTGGTTTTGTGTAGGGTAAGTATTTTCACTCTGAATACCTCATATACTCATTGATAGAGGTAAATATCAGATGATAATCAATAGCAAACGGTAAATTTTCATTGAACCCGTTTTGACTGGAAGATGCCTGGCATGGAATGGCTGAGGTTGATATTTTTATAAGAGTTTCATGATCGTTCAACCTCATATCCGTTAAATCAATCAATGTTTCTGGCGCCATTAGTGTATTGCTCAACAGTGTTGGACGATGAAATCACTTTATTAATTTCGTGATAATGAAAAACGTGGTTCCCCTGTTGCGTTCACGAGATAGCGGTTTAGTAGATCACAGATTAATTTGAAAAAGGACTAAAACAACCTGATCAGTGGATTCTTGGATACGTTCCCTTTGTGACTCGGTATAAAACTGTCTGTTCTAAAATGTTATATCCAAACACATTCCTGAAAAATCTGTTTCGAATTGCGCGTGCGAGTGCACTTATGTACTTTTCCAGCTGTTCCAAGGATAAGATAGATTCTGCAAAAGAGAAACATGTTCAGCGCGTTTGATTGCATGTCTTACCTATCTATTCCCATTCGCCAAACGAAAAACGGTCCGAAGTGATTTATGAGCTCCAAATGGCCGACAATGAAGCGTTTCGTCGGATTATTATCCCTTGTAAATGCACATTTGCCAGTGGCACTTGATATGTATTCCTTGTCTGACCTGGGTGTATGGTAAGGACATTTTTTCTCATGCCGATTCAACCCGGTATGGTCGAACAGTTACAGATTCACAGGCGATTGTTTCCGTTTGGCTACCTATAGATAACCATACATTTTTTACGAGAATACCATCAATCAAAATATCGATATATCTATATAAAATAAATATGGAGAAGCCAGTATAGTAATACTGCATGATTTATGTTGTGAACGTTTTCGCTGTATCTCAGCAATTATTTACAGTAGACAAATACAGTCTTTGTGTGGAGTTGGAGTGTAACAAAACAGACATCAACAAGAGTGCGGAAAGGGTTATCAAGATAAGGTCAGGGTGATGAACAAGTTTTCGTTGTTGACACAAAGGTTACCTCCACCGATATCTGAAGTATTGCCAATGGGAAAATACCTTATTCAGGCAGACCATTGCAATTTGAGTGCGAAGAAGTCCAATGGTTACTACTGACGACCCTCAGTTACATCACTCAATGTCTCAAAACATCTGCTTTACTGATCCCGAGGTTCACAGTTCTGGAACCCAACGCGGCCTACATGTCCCAGTCAGGTTTTAGTCTGACCCTCTGACCTTATTTCACCCACTGTCTATTTAACCAACTACCACATACCGCGGTAATTTAATGACCTGTGTGATACATGCTCCAACCAAAGTAATCTGTAGAGATCGTAGAGGTCATAACATCGCCAATCTTTCTTTGTCCAGAACAGCTGTTGACTACTGATGAGACTGGCTTCACAGGTGGTCTCCCTGCGAACACAATATTTTCCAACACTGCCATTTTGCCGTCTGTCCACGGTGCACTCCACACGTGCGAACAATCTGCGTCACCTAGAATAAAGGCGTATATGCGTTGCTGTGACTATTTTAATCGTCTTGTTCTCCGACCTGAGTGTTGGTGGCGCAGTGGTTCAGTCGCTGTCGCCGGCGTGCTTTGGACCTCATGGTCCGAGATTCCATCCCCGCCACCTCCTTCTCCACCCAAATTAGGTGGTAGGCAGCTTTCTTGTCGTCCGGTTCAACATCACTCCTAACTTAGCGTGGCCTCATGTGGTTCGTCACCCCAAGTCCCGGGGTTTAGTTTACTGATTTCCATCACTGAAGAATGACTTTTGGACTTTCCCCGTCTGTTGTTCATCACACTAAGGTGTGTTATAAAGGAAGGCCTATGAATTATACGTTCAAGGAGCCCTAATAATTGTTCTGTTTTCTTTCGCGTATGAAATTTGTTTCCACCCAAAAAATGCTTCTGTGATGTGACTACCTCTCACAGTCCCGTGTGAAACACCATGTGTGTGTGCATTTTAAAGTCAATGAATATAAATAAACCACACGTTTTCGGCAGCAGTTTCCTTTTAAGTTACTTGAATTATGTCAAATGTGAAATTTCACTTGATATGTCGGTTCATGTTCGACAGCACTGTGTTTTGACCTTGCAATTGTCCACGGTGCAATTCGTAGCAGACCCTGCGCGTATCCCTGTCACCCATTGTCCAAGCAACGCGTTAATCAAATGAATGTGAGGTAAATTGCATTATTTTCCTCCGTAATAATAGAGCAAATTTATCTCGTTTCATTTATTGCACAGACCACAACCTTGAAGCACTGGGTCCCCTTTATCCATTTCATCAATATAGAAAGAAGACCAATGTCACGAGATGCTAACAAGCAATATTAGTTTTCTGTTGGGAGGTAGTAGACATCACACTGAAAAAGGAGTACAAAAATCTAGGGATTCTTATGCTACAGGAATCGTGATTGCACAAAGAAATCCCCAGTGAAATTTTAAAACCGGATGGATATAAATCGTATCGGGTTGACCGTCCCACGAGTGTCCGTAAACGAGGCGGAGTCGTTGCAAGTTACGATAGTGACAACTGCAGTAAATCAACCGCCGTCATCTATCTGACCTGACCTGACCTGATCTAATCTGACTGAATATTCAACGGATAAAGTCAGTTGATACGTCATCGAATGTAAGCCCCGTTTTTTAGTGGGTTTCCTTCCATACTTCTTGGAAACTTTTACCTGTCTCCCACAATATCAGTGGCTCGCGTAAATAGCTTTTCTGACATTTTTTCTACCTCTGTTATATCAAGAACAAGTAAATATTTGTGTGCATTTTTTGGTGAGCTTAACAAACATAATGTAACTTTCCTCACCACATTAGGCCTACGAAATATGGTACATTTTCCTATCAGAATTAATTCATAACTAGATTTCGTTTTTACAAACAGACCTCAATTTTTCGAAGTCCAGAAACGTGCTCCCCTGAGCAGCTCAGTTCATCGTCTCTTACAAGTATGTCCCACTGTATACAACAAAACTACCCGGTAAATCTTTTTAAGAAGGCTTTCCAAGATAGCGAGTAAAATAAATTGTTCATCGGAGAATCTAGAAAGGCTAAGATCCCTGACCGCCGCCATGGATTTTTTTGTTTTTTTTCGATCAAAACCCTTCTGCCCTCTATGAACACGTTACGGGCTACCTGGATTTTTTGTTTTAACCAATGTTTCTTTCTTATAAAGACAGATATTCATCACCACTACAGCCACGCTCGCGGAAAGAACAGGCCTATAAACGTGGATAAGGAACCGATGTCAAGCGGCTTACAATTTCGATCAAGGCTGAAATAAATTGTACATCGATACTATCCTGGGAAACTCTAGTTGTCGTGGCATATGGAGAGCTATCAACCGCCCGCGTGGCAGTATCTATAAACACAAAAAGCAAACCGTCGACGTTGAAAGACTAAACTCCGGGTTTAGTCCAATTTCACAGTGCCCTGCCAGACTTAGTCAGCTCTACACCAACACCAATTATAGAACCTGCCACAGTCCCTCAATAGCTAATGAAAACAAAGATGAATAAAGCATCTGGTCCGGATGAACTATCACCCGTGGTATGTGCGAACACTCTTTCAGCCTCCTTATTTAAAATATTCAATGACTTTCTGATAAGCGGAAAAATCCCTAATATTTGGAGACTGGCCAAGATAACTCCCGTTCTACAAAAGGAACCTGAGAAGTATCGTCCCATCGCCTGCACGTCAGTCATGCTCATATTATTTGAGAGATGCTTGATACCGTTGGTTGTCACTGAATCTGCCGAAGACGACATACATCAATTTGCATATCATTCTTCGCGCTCAACAAATGATGCTATGGCATACCTGGTTCATTTAATAATTTCAGCACTAGATAAGAAAAGTAAGACCGTCAGAATGGTGTTCTTAGACTAAAAAAATGCATTCAGACGTCTTGATCGATCGGTATTGCTCAACTTAATTACCGAAAGTGATGTTTATTCACACGTAAGCAGATTGATCCACGATTATTTCACAAATAAAAGGTAGTTTAAGTGCCTCAACGGCAAAACGCCCTCCACTCGTCCAGCTGCCTCTAATGTTCTGCAAAGTGCAATATTTCTCCCACTTTTTTCTTTGCAATGTATTTCAAAAGAAAAGGCCATATGGCAATACTGCACGATTTATGTCCAGGACGATTTCGCTGCATCTCAACATGGTGCATACTGCATAAAATACAATGTTTATATAGGGTTTTAGCATGGAAACAAAGTAAAGCAAAATACATTAACAAAAAACAGACAAAACATAAAAGAGGGAGGGATAAAAGGACCAATATCACCAGAGTAGGGAGAGACTAACATAAAGTTCTTTTTTGCTGACACAGAGGGGGCTTCCATCGATTTATCGCAATCGCTTCGGCAAACCTTAGCAATCTTGCGACTTGTGACTTGTAGAAAATTCGAAACGCTGTGCCTCGGTCGACCTGGTGTTGCATCATCAGTAGATGTCGAGCAATGGCTGAGGATGGGGTCTTGTAGTTCCGACCATCGTTTCTATGCAGCGGACTTGACCTCAATTGGATCAGCTGATTTTGCACCCAATTCGGAATATATTCCACCACCCGATTGCGTAATTGTCGCTGTTCGGCCCACGTAGGTTGCTCCGCAACCACATTGGAATCGGTAGATTAGATTAGAGTTGGTGTACAGAGGCAGACGTTCTTTTGCCGGGGGTGTGGGTATCCTGTTTTTTCAGTAGACGATTTGGGGGTCGGCTGCGTTCGAGCGACAGCTGACCTCAGTCGTTTGTAGAGCATCACCTTTGAATAGAAGGTGTGATGTGACTCGCAATTTGGGAACTGACGCAATCGGTTCTTTCGCAATTTCCGTTTTCCTATGCTTATTAACAAACCCCTCGGGGTAAGTTTTTTTCGCTAAAAGCTCCCGAAGGTTTTGCAGTTCTTGTTCAATTCTGTCTTCCGTGCAGATTCGCCTCGTTCTATCAAATAAGGTCCGAACAAGACCACGTTTATACTCCAGGGGCATAAAGCTCTCTAAGTGTAAATATTGGCCTGTCCACGTTTCCTTTCGATAAACGGATCGAGCAATAGTTCCGTTTTCTCTTCTGGTCATAGTAATGTCAAGGAAATTTAGTATGTTGTTGGATTCAGATTCCATTGTGAAATGTATATTTGGATGTATTCTGTTGACTTCATCCATAATTTTCGTAGCTTCTTCTAAGCTTTCTGTTATAACCAGGGTGTCGTCGACGTATCTTTTGTACAGGATAGTGCGCTCTAGAATATTAGTTCCTTTTTCTTCCAGATGTGCCATGAACAAGTCTGCCAAGACTGGGCCTAGCGGGCTGCCCATAGCGACACCATCGATTTGCCTGTACGCATTCCCTTGAAAAGAGAACGACACGTCGGTTGTGCAGAGCAGTAGTAGACGCTCAAGGACGGACACCGATGGACACCGTCGGATATTTTCTTTCTCTGCATGATCGCAGATGATTTGTATGACTTCACAAACTGGTACATTAGTGAACAGGGATTGAATTGCAATGTATGTCAAACAAATTCTCATTCCTCCTGCATTCGTTGGCTGTAAATATGCAGATGACGTTGTTTTAGGTTGCAAAGCATTCACCCCTGAGGAGGCTTCAGCTATTCAAAGCAAGCTAAACGACGTTGCTACTTGGACTTTGTCCCGTTCCCTCTCATAGAATGCCTCTAAATGTCAGGATGTGTTTTCTCTCTTGGCCGATGTACCATATTCAGCTCTCACACATAGACCCCGCACAGCTTCTACCAGTCATAAACCCACAGTGATATCTACAATGGTAAAATACCTTGGCGTCACATTCTCACACAATTTATCATGGTCACTGCATGTTCTGTAAAGCTAGAAAGCTTTCATATTTCTCACTCCGATTGAGAACACTTTCTGTCCCCAGTGATTTTTCTCGGTATGTTTGAAGAAAGACTTTCATTTATTGACAAGATCTCTGAAACACATCTCTAAATGTAGCAGCATTGTCAGGGATAAAGTCGTGGATTGTATCATAGACACTTATGAGCACATGAAAATTTCACTGCCAAAATACTCTCAGATACTCAACACCCACAACGAATTTTCAAAAGCTGTATGTACACCATCCACACGCTCAATGTTTGAACTTTTATTTGCACGTACCTCTTCTTATCGTAATTCCGTTTTGCCATATCCAGCAGGTCTATTTATTGACAAGGATAAAGTTTCCGCAGAATCGCGCAACTGCTTGCTTCATTGACAAAGACAACCTACTACTCTCAGTTTCATTATGTATGATTTTGTAAATTTGAGTCCACAAATATGGTGTAAATGCTGAAAATTCACCCATCCGGGTGCATAAAGCTAGTACTGACTTGAAGAAACTTGACTTGAACATTTCGTTCATTCTTCCCAATCGCTTAATTTGAAAAAAAAACAAGCTTGTGCACGTTCATTCACTGTAATTGAATAACCCCATGTGCTATATACATATATATATATATATGTGCTTGGTTTTTAGTTAACTAGTTAACTAGTTAACTAGCTAAGGTGGTTTGAAGTAAACGATTGAGAAAATTCAACAAAATTTTAAAATTTCGCGATATTTGTCTCCTTTCTGTATTGAACAAATCACAACCGTTTTAATTACTCAAATGATTTTTCTTTCACATTTCTGATGGAACAAAGAAATAACTCTTCCCCTTCTGTCCACCCTCCCCTCCCCTCCCACTCCCGAAGCGATGCTTTTGTAAGTTTATTTTTTTGTCATGTGAAAAGATTATAAAGAACGTATCTAGATATCTAGCCTTATTGTGTGGCAAAAAATGAAAAAATTAGAATAGAAAGCTCGTTTGATCGACACGCTCGCGCACACACCCATGTTGCCCACATGCATTCTCACTTATCGCAATCGGGCATTTGTGCCAAATTATCATCATATCATCTCACCTGATTCTTTCGCAACTGCTTTTACCGACATTTTCACTCATTAAATGAAATGGGAAAGTAGAATAAGTGTGCAATATGTCTGCGAAAAAATACTTCACTCGCAGATGTCATTGAAAGGAGGCTGGCAACCGGTGATTCAGAATATGATGCGGAGAATCACTCGTTCGTCATCTTTATTAGTCTCATTCGTGAACAGTACTATTTGACCGTAGTAAACTCGTTAGACATTTAAGAAGTTCCAGTTGTTGTGCTTCATCGAACCGACAGGAATAGTTGTTGTCGATGGCTCTTGATTGGAGAGGAAGAGGGCTGACTCAAATGATCGTGCTGAAGATGACAATGTGTGACGATCGCGGATCAGCCGAATCGCACGCACTGCAAATCAGCTGCCCGTACACGGGGATTTCAACCAATTGGATGATCCCGAGCATATGCAGTCAGAGTGGTCGTATGTGGAACAACAAGTGGACGATCTCGACAGGGATTTCACAGACGGGAGTGAATCAGTGATTGAGTTTTATCTGGGATGTTTAATAAAACTCAGTACTTAATAGGAGTACTTAACCGTATCCTCATCCCACCTGCATTTTACTTCATTTCAAGCTGTTCGGCAAATCCGCGGTCCCAAATCCAGTTCTGGTTGTCTGCGTGAGAATATTATCCCGATTACCTTATGGTGCTCATCCGATCGATCATGAGGACCATACAAACAAGTTCGGAAACCCTCAACGAGAAGTAGGTTACAGACCATATCAACATATCTGTTATTTCTATTCCCGCGCTCCCAATTGCGCCAAATTTCATCTGGAGTTAACGCTTACCGAAATTCACCTGTACTGTATCTTGCTTGTTTACTCACAAACAAAGAGAGGACACTAATTGAAGTTTCTCTTAACCTTGGATTATGAAATATCCCCTTTGTCTGTAAAAAGTTTCTCCCCGTTGACTATGTACTTTGTGACGGTTGGTGTGTATGATTTTTTAAACTGAAATGTGAGCTCCAGTGTTTCAAATGTTATACACAATACTATACATTACTTTTCAAGTGGTCCGACTCCGAGTGCCTCCACCGGATTTAGATGTCCACCGGTTTGAGGAGACGAAATTTAGACAACACTAACGCCTGTTAGTTCCATCAGTGTGCATCAATCACCGATTCCAAGTAATTCAGTCACATGATTCATGTGCATATCGATCAAAGTATATTGCTCAGTTTTTTCTGTTTTGAGTACGGTCCAAAACGATAAAACACTTTTGAGTGGTCGGTGAGGACAACCGAATCTGATTCAGACCGCTCTGATGTAAGCGAGATTACTCAAGTTAGCTTTGGATCGGTTGTCTCCCTAGTGCTCACATTTGTAATCTGTCATCACTGAACTTCACAATGAGCGCCTCGTCCACCTGAACATGATGGCTGTAGTGTGTCTCAAAGATCTCGCAATGGTTAGAAATGCTGGTCGGAAATATGTACGGTCTTTTGGAGATTGAATGCACTTAGTTGATATACCTTCAGCCCCCCACCCTCGGATAGACGGGTAAAATGCAACCGACACGGCAACAATCCAGCTTTTGAAACTGACTGGTGCCAACTTTATACCGCATCGCTTATGGCAAGGAATTCGGCTCGAATCCTCATTCGAGCCGAATCCCTTGCCATAAGAGGACGGAACAAAATTTTCATCCCACATATTTCATTTTCATTTTCTTATTTCAAGGTAGAAGAAGATGTAAGAAACAGATGAATTCAGTAACCAGGTATTTATACACATGTCAATGGTCAGCGATCGTTTCATGTGAATTCGTCATGCATAAGGCCGCGATTGTTAACTTTTCTTGCATCTAATTTCAAACAGCTTTAGCAAATAATTTACAGTAACTGCTTGAGCAAACAAATGTTTACCATTACGTGACTGGT
>UZAN01044090.1:9049-35837 GCA_900618425.1 Echinostoma caproni
AATAGCCACCACTGAATGGGTGGACAAGATCTGCTACCTGATTTGAGAGCTACAAGGGAAATTTATTAAACCAGGAGTGCGGGAGGGGGGGGGTGAATCAACACGAGTAGAATAATGAATGAGCTTTAAACGAGTCAACGGAGACCTTGCAGCTGTGCACACACTGCGCTTGGCCACGCAAAAGCTAGCGGAACGGGTTCAATGAAAAAGCAGATTGACGCTCTGGACACCCCTGTACTGAGTTCCCATGACACTTCATAATCACTCATGATGCCGGTTAGTTCTTTCCGAGGGTAGTTAAGTTCAAAAAAGTTCATCTTTCAAAATGTCTAATTTGAACTTCAGCACCCACGTCAGCATTGCCTGTAACACCGCTCGGTTAACACGACGGTCGAACTTATCGGACTTCGCCAGACAATGATTGATCCCAGAAGGCAGGAATTCTTAGCAGGATCCTGCGACTGAGCACGACAGTTATCACTCACTCAGTGGTGAATGAGAGGCACGCTAACTCGGACTCACATTTTACGAGCACAACGAACCCGCCATATAGTAGCATCATATTAACGTGTCGGTTGCTGCCCTATTCCTTACAACAGCAGCTAGATAGTGGAGCCTAATCACGTGTGTTAGAATGCTATAAACACACAAGTGACGGTCATCTGTGCTCAAATGGATTAGGAGAGATAGGCGGTAGTGGTAGACGGTTCTGCCGTCGTCCGAGTCAGTACCACCGCCTAGCCATTGGGGTCTTATGTAGTTCGCCACTCCAAGTTCCAGGGCTAGGTTGCCGGTTACCTCTCATCTCAATATGACTACAACTAAAAAGGAACAATTCTCAATTGCACTCTCACTCGACAATCGCACTCACTAACATTCGCGGCCTGAACCATAATATTGATTCTGTACATTAATTTCTTCAGTCCACTTCCCCTCTTGCTCCATTTTTATCCGAAACACAACTTTCCGCTTCTACAGACAGCCACGCATCTTCAGTTTCCCAATTATTTCCTTCACACTTCGTTCACCTCCGAAGCTGGTGTTTGTGCTTTAATCCATCATTCAATTGTTTCTACTACGTTCTCCCATTTAAATCTCACCAACCACGAGTTTCAGACTCTGTGGCTGAAACTTCGGTTCCCTTCTTTCAATCACTACTTCTGCACTGTGCACCGTTCCCCAAATAGTAATGACCCTCCACCAGTTGATGTTTTATCGGCAAACATACATAGCATTGTTGAAGCAGACCCCAACGCTCAGTTTACAATTTTGGGTGATTTTCATGATCATAAAAGGGATTGGCTGTTACAATATTCAGGGACATCGCCCCTTGGACGTGAAGCAGAATCATTTGTCCTATTGAACAGCCTCCACCAACTGGGTGATTTCCCGACCGTGCTGGCGACCAGGCCCATACCCTCGATCTTGTCTTCACATCCAACCCACAATTATTTTCAAATGTTGCGGCAATTCCTCCCCTAGGCTCATCGGACCATTGTCTTATTTCTCTCTCTACCAAATTATTTGTTCCAATGTTCATACCAATTCTAGACGCATATTTTGGTGATATGGTACCGCTGATTGGTGCAACTTTCTGGCTTCCTATCTCTGGAACGAATGCTGCTTTTCCGCCGATGTCTCCATCTCCGCTTCTAACTTCTCCGAAGTTCTTTTGCAAGACATGCACCTATTTACTTCTCATTTCAATAAACCCGGCAAGCTTCTTTCTCCAGGATGGTTTACCCACGCCTGTTGCCGCGCTGTTCGTAAAAAGAAGTCAGCGTTCGCCGCTGGAGTCGGTCACCTCCCCCCCCCAGCTCCCGCCGATGGTTTTTGTTAGCACGTAGCAAATGTAAAATCATCGTAGAGAAGGCTTAGGAGCACTTTGCTGATTGCAAAGTAGCATAATTGGCGACCGCACCTTCTGGAAGCCGGACGTTCTGATCACTCACTAAGGCAGTCTCTCGTAACTTCTGTTCCACTAACTTCCCACCCATTGTTAAACCATCTGGTGACTTAGTATCCGACCCATTGGAAAAAGCCGAAGTGTTTGCTTTCAATTCTACTCTTCTCGAATCACCCATCCAACCCTCCACACACCCTACGGCAAACCATGTTTTCACACCACTCATTTTCACCAGATCCTCTTGTCGCTGGACCCACATAAACCACCTGGATCCAACGGGATTCCTCCCGTTGTCCTCAAAATGTGCGCCCCAGAACTGGCTCCCCTCTAACGTTTCTTATTCCGTCTACCTCTTAATTCCGAGATATTCCCAATCCCATGGAAAAGATCAGAAATATTTCCAATCCCAAAACGCGACGACTATTCTGACCCGGACAATTACCGTCCCATCTATCTTACATCAGTCATTTCGAAGGTTATGGAATCAGTTATTCCTGATCAACTCCGCCACCACCTGGAGCAAAACAATACGCTTAGCGACCGCCAGTACCGTTTCCGATCCCATCGATCCACCGGTGATCTTCTGGGGCTCATTTCGCATACATGGTCAGCGGCACTCGGCAACCACGGGAAACCCATGCGGTGTCATTGGATACATCGAAAGCTTTCGATCGTGTCTGGCACGCCGGTTTGTTGGCTAAACTACCCAAGTTTGGATTTCCTTCGGAACTTGTCTTGGACAGCAAGCTACCTCAAGGACCGTAGCATCTCCGTCAGAGTAGATCGGATCATGTCTCGTTGCGTGCTTGTGAACGCAAGTATACTACCCACTGGTTATGGTTTCAAATATATATTGATAATACTCACCTATGGCCACAAGTTGGACAACTTTATCATCGTATTATCTGACAGAGGGATAATATGTTCATCTGGAACCCTGAGTAAACGCCATATGCGATTAACTGATGCTCTTGGCTATCTTCCCTCTTTGTATTATGATGGATAGATTTCACTGATAACTTCCCAGTCTGTTAGACAGCAAGCTGTATCGTAGTATCTCACTTCCTGACGAAATGAAATCACACGCTTTCGATGAACCTGTCTCAATCCACTTTTGCTGCTACCCAAGTGGAACATGCACGCGATTCAGTTGGTTCACTGGAGCGTTGTACTACGACCTGGCGTTTTTTTTTTCAAATTATGCTGGCGCACTGGACGACGTGTTCAACTGTCGGCCAGTGGCCACCACACTTGACGCTCTTGCATTCACTCTTCACTCGTAGTGATCCTTTTTGTTGCACTCTATCTGGGTTTTTTTACTCGTTTGATTTTATTCTGTGATAGCACCCAAAGGCATCGCCCCACAGTAGTTTAAATCTGGAATCAGACCTGTGCCCCCTATCGTTGTTCTTCGCTATCGATCTTCCAGTTCACGTGACACAGTCACTTTGATGATGGCACGTTACGCTCACCTGTACCCGGTGATCTGACATATCTATGCTGTACTTGATAAATCCCATTTATGATGGCTCTCCAAAAAATGTAAAATGGGCGGAGATTGTTGTGAATAGCTATTGGAATGCTAGTCTACGCAGATTTGCATGATAGCTGTCGCTTTTCGTAGCTGTTCCTCCCACCCCGTCATACAAGTCTGCAAACTTGGTTTAAATGTTACAGATTTTTGATTCGGATAATTGGTAATTAGGCTCAGGTTTTCGTAACGTCATCGAAACTGTCCATTGCGGAGGGGTGGGGTACATACGCATCGCAGCCTCGTGCATCAGCATGGCGGTTCACTTTCAGCTATTCCCTTATCAGTTCCATGGGAAACATTATCCCTCTGGTCAACGTGTCCGATACCACCACCTATACCGTTCTTACCACACAGTCCTTTCGTTGCGCGCGCGCAGTCTTTCACAACGTGATCACGTGAACGACCAATGTTCTTATTCATCTCAATGAAACCAAATGCGACCTGAGTGAAAATACCAATGTTTTCAGTTCAGCAAACCTGAGAGTTCTGGCCGAATCAGTCGATCGATAGCGCAGGTAGGCGAGCGAACCAATCAGAAACGAGAACGAAGAACGTGAGGTCAAATTGGTACGTTGCTTCGTGTGTGTGTTTAGAAGGTTTCGATGACAGATGAGGTGAATCCTATTCGGACGGCCGATTGATATTACGAGTTAAGTTCACCTCCTGAAACTGAACCCAAATGAGCAAAATATTCATAAAAAGCACATTTAAGATAACCGGACAAAGGACACCTCGATTGTTATTTGAAATTAATAAGGTTGTGCCCTGTGCGCAATTACATGACATTAGACAAACATTCCCCATGGAAGATTTTCGTGAAACCAACGAACCCGCAATATCCAACACCCGAGACCTGCTTCGCCCAGCTTGCGTATGTGGATAACCATCAACTGAATATCATCTGTCATATGCGTTTAATCAGGCTAGGTAAATGAACAACGAAAACGGGGGGAGGGTGGCATGTATGAATTGCGACTCAGCTCGATCACAGAATTACGCGTCGGTTTCCTTGGTTGTCATGTGCTGCCCGGACAACATTATTGACTCTTCAAAGAGCACTATTAAATTCGATGTTTTGTGTGTGTGTTAAAGAATACGATTTTTTGTGTGGTATGTTCCCTACATACCGGATTTCGTTTGGTTCCCAATCCGACATATTTTTCGTTAGAATGACCGACAGAATTTTCATCTGTCCGCTGACTGTAACATGTTGGAATGTCGTAGTAGCACTTTGGGGACAGTAGTCGTTGTTGCGCTGTTTGTGGTACCCTAGATGCTGTTGCTACTATCGTGAACTCGATGCACACATCACCGACACACAAATCCTGCATCAAGGGAATTTGGTAGTCAATCGATCGCGTGGCTATATGATCAGTAAGTGGATCACGAAATCGTTTATCTAGGACCTGCATCATTCCCTGTCGGTATGTATGTATATCATCAAACCATTTTTGAGCGCGTTTGGCAAACCCGATTTTTGCAATCAGTGATGTTGACAACTGGAGCGTTTCTCTTTTTTTCTTTTTCTATAAACGATTTCACTCGATGCCAGGTTGAACCGCAGCGGGAATGGGATTGATCCACAATTGTTTTTTGCCAAGCGGTTAAATGTGGCAATCATGTCAAAATAGTATAATAAATAGCAAGTTTGGGCATTTCGTTCTCCGCCACCTGATCGATTCTCATTCAGTAGCGGGGTTTCATTTTTCACCTCTTTGCTGCTCCTTTGTCTCTCGTATCAATGTCTATTGATTTATGCAATGAAGAACGCACTCTCACATACCATTGGTTTCATCTTTTATCGTGTAAATCTCAATCTTGATCGATCAATAGTGATTGACCGTCAGCTGAATGAATAAATCAATCCGCCTAGATGTGTGGATATTTATCTTCATCAACTACTATGCGTGCACGCACGCACGCTGACTGCGGTTCTCACCAAAGTATGCCTGTTGTTTCGGTCCGGGTTCTTGTGACACTAGTTTTGTTTTTGCTGATCTAAGGATCCAGCCGGCTGTTGGAGTGATCTCACACGTATCCCTCCTACTCCTCCTATCCGTGGACTTCGCTTGATCTGGCCTCGTGCACACAAACCGCTCCTCGTTTATCTCAGTCGTGTACTATTGATTGGTTGTTCGTGTGTGTGTGCGCGTATTATTCGACCTCGCAGCAATTGCACCTCAGCGGACCAAATAGTAAACTCACCGAGTGATTCAACACAGCAGCTTATCGATCTGACCGATCGATCAATACAAGTCGTTCGAAGGAGTGTGTGGCCTGGGGACAAGCTTCTTGAGCAGCTGATCACTGACAGATGAAGACACTCAGTTGATTAATAGTACAGTGGAATCGGACTCGGTGATGGGGATGGATTTACGTGCCCATTTTGGGCAGTCACAAATCTAGCAGTGAGGTGTTAATCCTTTTCAGCTCACTCCTTTGTCCAACCATGTAACGCAGGTCGTGCCACGTTGTGACCAATGTCGTTCGAAAAAGCTTTGCCACGTTGTTCGCTTCACTTCACAGTATTGTGTATATCGTTCGACTGATCAATATTGGAAATGACGAACCAGCTTCGTTCAATTGGTAAAGTGAAAACACTCACTAAACTAAAATCCTGGTTAGTCGAGAGCTCTTGCCCAGGTTGATGCCCATTGTCAATTCAGACTTGTGCATTTTGGGAGCATTTAGTACTACCGACATCTGTGTGCAAACAAAACACACAGCAAAATCAGTCCAGTTCCGTATTATGTATTGTATCGTTATCAGCCACAAATTGCAAATCTACACAATGGCTGAAATACCTGTACAATCGATTAAGCAGACATAGCGTACCAGAGTGAAAGCGAACCCGAATAAACCATAAATCCGCGTGTGTTACGTAGTCTACCCATCACGCTGATGATGATAAATAACTGTGCACTTCTGAATGACAGTCCATTTTCCGTGAAAATTCAGTCAGTCTGACGTGCTGGCAGTCTGAACTTGAATTGGCATATGTCAATCAACTTTGATGCGCCATCTCCTCCGCCAGCTCATTGCTTTTTTGTGTGGCTTTCTCTTCTATTCATTATCTTTTTCTCCGCCATGTATGCCTCGACTGATGCTGTTTTGGCCATCTTTTCATGCAGTTTGCTCAACGTTTTTGTTTGACACTCCTGGTTTGCTGAACGAAGAAAATCCAGAAGTGCGTGTTTTTACGATCGGATCCAGACATTGTCACGATCGAACATGCACGGATTGATCGTAGCACCGAGTGAAAGCTTACCAATCTGTCCTGGTCTCTCTTTTTCTCTCTATTCGAACGGAGTTACGTACGTAGGATCAACTTTGTGTGAGTTCAGTGACCGTTGGCGGCCCATCGTTTGAACCCCTATCGGAGCAGAATTCTGACCGAACAAACGGACTTTGTCGTGCGCCTTTTTTTCGTTTCAATGCGTGTCGCAGTTTTCCTAAAATGCATGTATATATATATATATATATATATATATATATCAATTACAAAGCACTGTTCCATTGTGCCCGTGGTTAATAAGCATTGTCCGATTGTCATTCCCAAACCTGTTTGTTGCACATGCATCCTGAGCCCCATGTGTGTTGCATTGTTTTCCAATGTGTAGGCAGCGAGGGATCAACCCTGGTTCCTTGACAGATTCCACTCTGTTTCATGTGCGTGCAGTTCTAACCAAACACAAGAACGATATACACAACAGATCACCGCATTCAGCACGAATCTCGGAAATCGGGTCTAGTGTTCCGGTTGTGTGCGCGCGCGCGCTCCAGGGTCCATCGCTGATCGTCCCTTTTGGTGTTGAATGTCACTACTTCTCCACCGATTCCCCTTACTTTTTTGTCGGGCTGAGCTCTCAAAGGATGAAAGTGCCTGGTAGTGTGAAGTCCTTTCTTGGTTGTCTGTTTTTATGGTATGTTTGGGGGAGGGGGCTTTTTTCCAACTCGGTCATTCATTACCAGTTTGAGGGATTGATTTAAATCTTCGACAGATCATCTGTCCAACTCCGAACTCATTGGGGTATGACTTCGAGTCCGCATTCCATCGCGGCGCACGGGGGGGGGGGNGACATGCTTCCTCATCGGTCGCATCATTTGCTCTCCAACATCTCCAGCGTACATGACGAACGCTTCCAGTTGAAACGGGGACCGTATACATATATTCGGTTCCCACATCTTATCATGGAATGGTTTCGGATCAGTGTTATCCGAAGAGCTGTTTGTCGATGGTCCGTCCATCCGGTAATGATCCTCTATTTCATTCATTTTACTGTTTTATCACGCGCGATTACGACAGAACAAAGGGTAAAAGCCATGGTAGTCCGGTACTAAGTTTCATCCACACTGTCACTCTTGCTTTGTTCCATCGAACTCATATTTTGTACGGTCAAAAGTGTCTGGATAATTCTCCATTCAGTTTAGTGGCGAGCCTCACATAGGTACACGTCACGTCATTGTCTACACACACACACGTTGGTTCCTTTCCGTTTTGTATTAGAGCCTGCTAACTGGACGAAAAATCCGCTCCGTTCTCAATCCCCATCGCCATTTGTGTTCGGTGCACGGGGTAGTATCCGCCTGTTAACGGAAACTCATCTCAGTGCGCATTATGGAAGTCAAACTTCAACTCTCCAGGGCCTCTGTGGGTTTTACTGGATATTCCATCGCCACCATACACACACACGCTTGGACGATCGAGAAGCAATTTTCCGTGATCACTACTGCATTCCGATGTTTTTTGTTCGATTGTTTTTGTTTCTCATTGGTCCGTATTTCGGCTGGATACAACTGCGCATACATATATATTCCGTTCTAACATAGACACGCACATTGCCTACGTGTGCGACGCAGTTCGCACACCTATCGAGGTCATTTTTACACGCATGCGTACATGCACGGCACAAACATGTCTCGCACGATTTATAATTAACAGCCAGCCGCGAACGTCATAATTCAAACTTCAGTTCCTTTCTCCTGAGATAGAGTCCATTTCACCTAGTCCAGTTTATCTTTGTCTGTGTGAGAGCCTCATCAATTCATACTAGTCACACGACAGCGTTTGTAAGAGCGGACCCAAACCACACTGATGAATGGTTGTTGCATTCGAACCAATGCTGTCGATCTCAAGGCTCTCTCGATGATGCGCGCGCGCTCAGAGTAATTTATCTGACGCTCGGTGTGCCACAGAGGCCCGAAAGTGTTCCTTTTCGTTTCGTGTTTGGATAAGGAACAAACATCAAGAATAATATAGCTTCATTTATGTCAGGAAGTAACCGGAAGTTTTTTTTCAATGTTGAGCTCTACTTCCACACTTCACACTATTCCAGTTGATTGCTAGTGCAGTGAACCAAAGGAAAGCATTTGACCTCGGCGCGTGATGAAGTCGTACCCCACTGCGAAAGCCGTCATATTCAAATCCGGTCGATTGGGCCCTAATCAGTTAATGAATTACGCAATACTGTTTGTTCCTCGTTAAGTTGACTTATTCGGTGTGTCTCCATCAGGCCGATCATCATGCTGAACGTATTGATTCAAACTCGATCTAAGTTGAATACAATGAGGCAATCTGGTTCCGTTACTTATCGAATGTTTGGTGCTAAAATGATGTAACTGTTCTCCACGGCAGTTGACCGAATCCGTTTCGTCTAGTATTGGATGACTGTGAGAACCAAATCTTTGTGTTCATTTGGAATGAGGATATCCCTGGAAATCTCGCATTCGCCATCTCACATAGCTCGTCGTAACAACAACAGCATTGTGATCAGATGTGATTTCTTTTACTCTGGTAATTTGGGTTGTTCCCGGGGCTCATCACGATGAGTGACCGTTAGCAGTTTACTACTTCTGCTATCACCCTATCTATGAGATTAGAGTGAAGAGCTTATTTTATGTATATAATCACGATACAACTCTTTATAAAAAGGGAAAAAGATAGTTTGCATGCGGGCGGAATACCACCAGGTTGCCCAGACCAAGGCCGATGGATTTTCTCGATCAACTCACAACCGGAGCCTTCGGCTAGCCAAAGCCTAACCCGAAATCCATTAGGGTAGGTGTTCAGTTCATCGGATCATACGCTCTTTGGACGAGGTCAAACGTCTAAGATGCCCGATTCAGCCGGTGACTACTGCTACATTCAGGAAGATGTGTGTGGTTAGTACGCCTCTTTTTGGTTAGTTTGGAATCAAGGGTTTTAGCCAACTCCCCTAAGTGAACGGCCAGTGATGCACCAACCCGGATGTTGGCTTTTCGTCTTCTCATTTTGGTGCAACAACAAACTTCACGAGGTGCAAAGGAAGGGTGACTAGTCGCAACCCCAGAAACCCATCCCCAACCATAGTGAGGCTTACTTAAGTTTGCACTTGTTCCAATTACGCATTGAATGTTACACACCCGACCACCACATGTCCACCCGGGTTTTTGTAACACAATATTACTACCTTGAGATATGAGTTAAAAATGTTGGTCATAACGCATTAATCTGGTTCTCTCTAAAACGTATGCTCCCATTTGGTGTTTAAAACCATGCGCGATAGCCAGGGATGTGATCGTGGAACACGCAAGCGGATAACCCGCATCTGCCCCAACCGCTTACAACACCGATACATAAGGATAGATCGATTTTGAATGATTTTAAACGTATTCCCGCTGAATGCATGCTGTCGGCTTCGAAAACGGACATCCAGAGCGCGGATTGTAGAATATAGGATTTCAGAATTGGGGAAAGAGAATTCGGAGACCAGTTTATTTTGGAACATGATTCGTTTGATACCGAATGGACGCTTACAAGAACATGCACATGTTCGCATTACCAATTGTTTACGGCACATATGCACGCATTTTATCAGTTGCTCACAAACTTATAAGTAGGGTGATGAAATTTGTCCTGTCGTTGTATCGATCTGGTGTACCAATTCTGACTTTGAATTAACAAAATTGATGTCCTGGAAAACGTTGCCTGACCGCGCTTTTGACGCACGTTCGAATAGTGATGCTAATAAAAAACGATCAATCAGTAATCACATGCGACTACATTTAATGGTCAGAACTTAAGCGCACGTACCAGCTCGGTTCGTCTCAGTTCGACCTTTCTACTTTGGCGATCTGAAACGTGTTTTCCTCTTTCAAACATCCGCCTCGAGAAAGCCCAAAACAATACGCTAGCCACATGCCCCATTGATCTCCCATCTGTCTCTCTCGTTTGGTCGATACATGCGACAAAAGCAAAATCCCTGTTCCTACCTGTCCATATTTCCCATCGCGGTGTTAATTCAGCCTGTGAGTTCACGAAATTGTGTTGTTGCCTCGCTCGTCGAGATTGCTAACGCTAGGTGCTATTCACAATGCGGCCACATGGAGAACACCGCTCTTTTCTGACGACAAAAGACGCTGGGCGAGGACTCAGCTACTGTTATCAATATTTTTCTATTCAAGGCAGAAAACTACTATGCCGTTAGTTCCATTTCCGTGCTCAGAATTGCACGCAACTAAAATGGACGATGGCTGATTGGTTGCACGTCGTGTTGTTCGTAACGAGAGGGCACAACGGGTCCTGAGTGCGCGACAAGTGGTTGTTAATTAGCACGAGGAAGAGCGTCGTCAGCTACCGCTCTCGAGTAATATCCGCATTGGAATTGCATCCACAGGTTTGACTATGCTGCATAACTGGTAGTACACTTCTTACGACTTCGTTTCCTATTCTCCTTCTCGCAGGCCATCTGGCACCGCAGCGCGCGTTGCTCGAGGTTCACAAAATGCGAACAGTTCAGCCTAAATCAGCTGACGCTTTCATCGAAGAGGCATTCGTTCGCCGGGAATTGGCCGATAATTTCTGCTATTACAATCCGAAGTACGATTCAATCAAAGGTGAGTCTCCGGAGTTCGAACTGCTTCTCAAACGGTCCACCGGGACCGGAACGTGGCTTCGGTTGAAGTATATAGTCATTAAGTTGATATCGCTGGTGCCCTCGAGGCGTAGAAAGGTGAATTCCATAGGCAGCAGTCATTTCATTTTTGTTGGAACACAGGAAAGGTACATTCAAATAATAAAATAGAAGCTATTGTTTAAGGAACACTGGGGTAGTCATCTTGACATCTATGGCTTGCATCAGTAGAGCAGTCCTTCAACACTCATTTCAATATTGTTCGTTCAATGAATCAACCTGTCCGTGGCGTAGCATATGGACAATTTACGAGCACCAGGATACTGCTCCCGGAGTGCGCTCATACCCTCAGTTGAGCAGACAAGGTCGAATAGAGTAAACCATTCGGGCATCGACGGATCTGAAATGTGTTACCTTGAGTAGTCTTAGATAGACTTAGTATCACTTGCCGTGTATTTCGCCATTCGAAATTCCGGCTCATTACTAGAATGATAGCGCTTCTGTACGCGTACCGGGTATGGAAACATTGGCACTGTCTGTGCTTATGAAGTGATATTACCAGTGCTTTTTCAACGAAGACCAGCATCACCCCGAGAACAAATGATACTGATTTCGATCTTTCCAGGTGCTTATCAATGGGCCCAAGAGACACTACGCTTGCATGAACGCGACAGGAGAAGCCCGGCATACGGTGATTCCGATATGGAGGATGCTAACACAAAAGACGATCTGTGGAATGCTACACAACGTCAACTGACGCGAACGGGCAAGATACATGGCTTTCTGCGCATGTACTGGGCCAAGAAAATCCTCGAGTGGCATAAAGATGGCCCGGCAGCTGCACTGAAACTGGCGTTACGTCTGAACGACAAGTACAGCTTAGATGGTACAGATCCGAATGGCTTTGTAGGTGAGTTACGGTCAAATATCAAGTCTTCAGTTCGAGTATGAGAACGCAACTCACGAGGTATTTTTATTTTTCAGGTGTAATGTGGTCCATCTGTGGTGTGCACGATCAAGGATGGGCGGAAAGGCCAGTATTCGGGAAAATCCGGTGTATGACTTACAAAGGATGCGCCGGGAAGTTCTCAATTCCAGAATTCGTGTCACGATATTCAAGCTGATGACATTTATTGACCCTTTGATATTTGTGTACTGAATAAAAACAATTAATCACAATCTATTTTCCTTTTTTATCAGTAAAAGTCCAAAAGTGTAGTTGGTACGCTCGACACGAATCTTGGGTGTGCGCGCACACCCCACAACAGCAGAGAGTGTGTGTGTGTGTGTAGATGAGTGAAAGATAAATGCAGTTTGAAGTTTTGCGGACAACTCTTGCTTTGAAAGCACATGGCAGCCATCCGTGTCCGGTTCATTCGTATGATGCAACAACCGGTATAATTGTGCGGCTGTGATGGTGCAGTCAGTCAGTCAGTGGTGGCGTGTGGACCACAACGAAATCAAGTACAGGTAAGCAAGGTTGTGACAGCGTACAAACCACTGTGAATTTAATTACAAAAACCAAGATGCAAATTGGGAGATGAACAATTGTCAGCTCAGCTCAGCTCGAGAGACGAGTTTGCGCGCAGTTTTTAAGTAAGTAAAGAAAAGAAGAAACCGGAGGACCAACGAGAACAGTTCATTTAGGACGTCCACCAATCAGTAGTAGATCCGGAAGGCACATTTTGAGTGTTGCTACCGTACGGCTGATCGTCGCGCATCATCCCGAAATCGCGCGACATGCCACCGGTTGCACCGAAGCGATTGGAACCGCCACCATAGCCGCTGCTAGTTCCTCCTCGTGGATTAGACTGTTGCCGATAATCTCGAGAGCCAAAACCACCGCCTCCCCTGTAATTAAGAATAAAACAGAGGTGGATTTACGGCTCTTCAACTGGATAGAACGACTGCTGCTGCCAAAAGACAGTAACTAACACTGGCGCGTGAAATGCATCATCAATGTTTATACAAATAAAATAAAATACAACGGCTGGCTTCCAAGTTGGAGCGACTGTGAAATCTAGCGGGTAGTCGTGAAGTATGAGATATTCTATCTCAGCAACGTGAACCCGACAACTATGAGTGATAACGACCAGGAACCGTAGTCTTATTTCGGACTAAGTGGTTCCGTAACTTTACTAAGTGAAGACCCAGGTAAGTTGCGGATAGTTTGAGTGCCAGTGTAGCCATGTTCGGTATGCGTTTTGCACCTTCAAAGTGCAAAATGTTGCTACAAGACTGGGTTAGTCTAGCCCCCAACCTCACCCGGACCGGGAAAGTAGAAAAATTTTCCTATCTGGGCAGCCATACCTCACCTGGCGGACGCACCACAGATGCATTGCCGTCGCGCATACAAAAGGCTCGGTCGGCATTTGTTAACTTGAGACATATGTGGCGCCGTCGCAACGTCCGGCTATCTGCGAAGGGTCGAGTATATGCTGCAGCAGTTCGGCCTGTACTACTCTATGGTGCGAAATTAACCACTACGGGAACAGGATAAAAATAGGTTATCGGTGTTCGAACACCGCTGTCTAAGCAGTATTGCAAGAGTCTGGTTGGGCAACCGGACGACCAATGCTGCGGTTAGCCGCAGAGTTTCGGGTAACCACGGTCGTCCACTGGAGCAAATGGTAGACCTTGGATTACGCTGGTTGGGGCATGTGTTACGCATGGCACTAAGTCAATAGTGACATAGTTAATAGTTGTAAAAACTGAACTGAACTAGTACACGACTATATTCTATCGGAGATTTTGTAGATAATAAAGGCGGCTAAACCAGATTACGTCAATTATCAATGATATCCTGCTTTTGGATATGGCACGCCAGGTGTAGGTGAGAAAATATAAGGCTAGGAAACAAAAAAATCAATCGAATCAGTGGATGTTGTTGCTCACCTTCGATTGTTCTTTGATCGTTGGAAGGCCATCTGGCGACCATCGGCAACCATCGCCCTGAGCCATGACGGGACAGCTTGGTTGACTTCCTCCAACAGCTCTACAAGACCTCGGGCAAGGTTTCTATTCTTGTCATTGAAAAAGGAGGTAGCTATGCCTAAGTTACCGACACGACCGGTACGGCCGATGCGATGCACGTACTCTTCAATGTCCGAAGGAAGATCGTAGTTGATTACGTGCTGCAATGAAATCACAAGATGGTTTTTTCAAAGAAAACAATCACTGAAAAGCTTGTTTATTGTTGGGATCTTTATGTGCATTTGAGTAGAATGTGATAAAAAGTATCCGCATCGATAGTTTGATCCATGTAGGGCACACCACTTGACGAACTGCTTTGACACGGAATGAACCCGTTCACGCCTGTGCTCCTCAACTTTGAATATGTTCCCGTTGAAATCAAGTTGGCGACTAAAAAGATCAGTGGCTGCCTGCTGTAATCAGACACACGATAACTCATACGAAACCTAGCTTATCTATGGTGTCAGTCTCATGAACCCATCAAAAGTCGAGTGCATGCGCTACTGCAGCCGACTTCATTCAACAGTTGCGAAACCGCGGGTGCCTTTACACTGCCTGGTGTGATGGCCGGATCTTGAATGCTTGGTTTGTGTTCAGTCTCCGAATCTGGGCACGGATACTGGAGTGCATAGAGCCACTTGGTTAATGAACACAGAGAATGTTTCGAAGAAAGGGACCACCCGATGCTCGAGCTCATCGCCGAAGTTGGTTATTCCTTGGTGGAACGATGTGAAAAGTATTAGGTATGGACTCTTTAGATGTAAGTTGTCAGAAAGTTTCTAATTTATCTAGAGGCACTGGGTGAAATGTTCGAGCTCCGCAAGTAATTGCTATTGACGTAGACGTGAAGTCGAGGAGTTACGAAAATAGATTTCTGACTAAACGTATCTCGCGATGGAACGTTCATCGAACGCCGCTGTTTACATAGATCATTTGACGACCGGTAAGCGAGCTTTCAAGTCCCTACCTCTGATTAACACTGCACAGGCTATCATTGTGGTTCTACATGTAAAATGAGGAGATTGCGTATCCCATTTGTCGCGGACACTGAAGATCACAGTAAACCGATAATATAAGCGTTTTTAATTGCTTTAGTGGTCACACGAAAACCTGAACGGATTTGAACTTCTCGTGTGCTTTTTGCCAGTCCATTTGCAGCTGTGGTGAATCACACTGGCGGACTGAGATTACACCGTGTGAGCATTGGAATATATAACTGAACAACTTACACGATTTTAGACAACTGTAAGCCCGGCACCATGAACTGCGTAACACATTTTACCAACAGAGCATTCATCAGATTCGACCCCGCTGTGTATATATATATATATATATATATATATATATATATATATATCGTGAACATCACCAATGGAAATCGTCGATCAATTGCATCTTTTGGGATCCGGTATTGACCGCGCGTTACTCACTGATTTATCTAGAGGGTACAGCACTGTATTGGCAGTTATAACCGGGCCAGTAAACGACTAACAGCTCAGTAGGGGAAATTGGTATAAAAAACCTGATTCCAAACTAACCAAGAAGCGAACGAAGCATACCCACATCATGCCGGTCGTAGCGGCGGCCACCGGTTTACTTGGACATTGAAGAGTATATGGTGCCACTTTGTCCAAAACGGGCATGATCTGATGACTGGACAACGATCCCAGTGGCTTTAGACACCATCACCCTTGCGTTGAGAGTCAGGTATTAATTAACCGAAAGCTTTGGTTGTGAATGCCCTCAAGTAAATTCATCATCATCGTACAGCGAAGTACAGAGCAGCGAACTTCACTGATCGCTGCTGAACTCGCAACGCAGGTGCACTGGGGTTGGATGGACGGGTACTGCTAGGGTGTCCAGCCACTAAGCTTTGGTTTGTGCAGTGTATCAATATTTCACACACGAGCAAACCGGACCTTTTTTGTTATAAAGATTGATTTCCAGTATTTTGTTAGGTACATAGTCTGACTTTTGAAAAGTATGAAATATAACAATAATAGCACTTACGCCATTTTCGGTCGTTTAACTACAACGGTTGTCCAGAAAGTTTCATTGGACAACGAATGAGCAGTTTACGTTTCTAACGCATGCCAAAACAGTCGCATTTAACTTCTATCTGTATCATGGTAAACCTCACTGAAGAGAATGCTATAAATACATACAGTACTTCAACGGAATCGCCACAAGTACAGATACTGACCATTCTTGTTTACCGCGCTGCTGCGTGACATGAAAGGATGGTCACTGAGAGAAATTGGGACAATCAACTCACCTTTACGTTGGGAATATCTAAGCCACGAGCGGCAACAGCTGTCGCAACCAAAATGGGTGTCCTCCCGGTGCGGAAACAAGATAGTGCTAGTTCGCGGTCCTCTTGTGTTCGATCGCCATGGATACTGGCAACCATGAACTTCTGAGAGAATAGATAATCTTCTAGGGAGTCGGCACCTCGTTTTGTTTCAACAAACACAAGGGTCAGTATACCAGGATCTAAGAAAGCATTACAACAAAGAATTCCATATACCAGAGTTAGCAAGCAAGTCCACAAGAGCATCTCGTTTAGCGCTCTCTTCCACCCAAAGTATATTTTGACTGATATTTTCGCTAGTGCTACCAACTCGTCCAACAGCCAGGAAGATGTATCGGCTTAAAAAGTCCTTCGCTAATACCTTCGAGGATTATCGAATCACTTAAAATGCTCACTTACCTGTATTTCGTGGGGGAATGTAGCAGAAAACATAAGGGTCTGACGAGTTCCTGATGGTGGAAGATTGTCTTGTTCCACTATTTTGCGAATTTGGGGCTCAAATCCCATATCTAACATTCGATCTGCCTCGTCCAAAACCAAGAAGCTGTTAAATAATAAACAAAAACGAAAAACCACTCACCGGCAGTGATCCAGACCGATTCGACCGCGTTCTATGACGTCTGTTAGTCTTCCCGGTGTAGCAACCAGTAAATTACAGCCTTTTGAAACTTCCATCAGTTGGGAACGCATGTCTGCGCCACCATACAAAACACAAGGACGAACACATGATCTGTACGCGAATTTTCTTGCGTCGTCAAAGATTTGGGATGCTAGCTCACGGGTAGGAGCTAAAATTAGTGCGACTGGGAATTGTTTTCTCCTATTTGTTTCAAACTAGGAACTTCAAGACAAATAAGAGCAAAAACTCACCACAGCGTTCAGTGAATCACCCGGACCTTCTTCTATCATACGATTAAGGATGGGAATGAGGAAGGCTGCCGTTTTTCCTGAGCCCGTTTGTGCGCATGCCATTAGGTCACGATGGGACATAATAATAGGGATTGCATGCTTCTGCACCGGGGTTGGTCGCTCATACTGAGCCAGTTCGACGTTGTTACGAATGATTTTATGTAGGGAGAGTTCTGCGAAGGAGGATATGGTGGACCCTTCATCACTAAAGTCTGGACCAGTAGCGCTAACCGGGATGTTATCATACTGATCGAAATTAATGCCCGTGCTGACTTTCTTGAACAGCTCTTGCTCCAGACGTTCGTTTGGAGGCAACTGTCTGCTCCAATCGTCGGATAAATCACTGTTCCAACTTCGGCCACCGCCTCTAGAACTCATCGGAAAACTGGAGCTACCGCCTCGAGAGTTGAACCTAGGAAGAAGGATTTAGAAAGAACTAGAACTTACTGTCCATTGAAATTGGACCAACGTCCGTCGCTTTGCCCACGGTCAAAATTCGAGCCGCGGTTACCAAAGCCCCCACGACCCGGTCTTCCACGAAATCCATCACCTCCACCACCCCGGGAGTAACGTGGTCCTTGGTTAAAGTCGAAACCAGATCCATTGAATGCACCATTGGCCATGCCACGCGTACGCCGATGGGGTGGTACATAAAGCTCACCCTGACCGCCAGAGTCATTAGAGTGGTTGCCTGAAACACTCAGGGAAGAGAACTAGAAACACAACAGGGGTTTCAAATGTTCTATTGCTGATACGTAGCAATTTATTGCAGTTGTCAAGAAATTTACGAAACAAATGCGAACATCAACACAACAATTTATTCGGAGTAAAATTCGCGTGATCATTAAGTCCTGATTGCTCTCTCACGTGTGCTTACCTTCTACTTCAACAAGACTGCCTCCAGAAAGAAGACAAAGCCCATCACGGGGAGGTTGTGCTTTGACACGGTGCGATCACGAGTGCCTCCATGACTCAGCGAGCTTTACAGGATAGCTTCCCACAGCCGCAGGCCCAATCATACCTGAAAGGTCAACGGGTAGAGGCCAGACGAAGCTCAGTCTCATATGGCCGGGCGATTGGGCACTAGCAGGCTTTTAACTTAACCATTCACCTTCGCCTCTGCAGTGGTCACTTGCGAATGAACATGGGAGGAACAGGGTACCGGGTTGAACACCCGCTAGGTGGACGTAGGAGTGGAGTACCCGGGGAGTTCCTTCCGGTGATAGAAGTCTTCGTACATCGCACTGAGCAGCCCTCAGCTGATAAGACGCCGTCCAGTCTAAGTTTTGTCTGCCATATTAGGTGCATGGGGTATGAGGTCAACAAATAAAGGCGAATCAATAATTACCACACCAACGTTTGTGCAAAAGGTGATTGGAAGTCGCCACAGATGCTCTGATCGTGGCCTCACGTTGAATCTACACCCCACTATCTTGTGTCTCAAACTTTTAAGTGGAAGACTCCGATCAGCGTTCCCAAGAGATAAACTTTCTACCGGTGTGCTACCGCGAAGTATACTGCATCGTAAAACTCCAAGCACCAGTTTAGAAAATGGTTCTCGTCTGTTTAGTTCTTCCTCTTATCCTCATGTCATTCGAGATGTCTACTGTTTCCACCATTCATGTATGACACATACAAGACCTCACTTCATTTTTCATCCAATCTCATCCTCACACTTCACCGTGTCAGGCAAATTGATATCGGCACTGGGAATCAGTAGTGTCCAGGCTGAGTGCTTATTTCTCGATCGGATCTCAACAAGCAACACACTGTACGTTGTACATTTCGATAGCATCAATTTATTCCAAAAGAAAAGATTATCTGACATGGAAACCCTTAATTCTTCTTAGATGTGGATTCAATTCGATTGCACTGTCATCAGCTGCCACTGGTGAAGATCTATTCAAGATTTTCGCTCTAGCTAGTCACTACTCGTAGCATGATTCGTAGATACGAATCATGCTTTAATACGAGCTACATTTTGCCTATGTCTGGTCAACAGCCGCAAGAGAGCTGACGGAAGCGGATGACCACATTAGAATGCAAGAGACATCTGTAAATCGACTTTCGAATCGAGCTTCCATATTGTCTCCCAGTTTGAACACCAGTCGAAAGGCTTAATCGATAATGGAAGCCATCGAACATCGATCGAAACAACTCTGGCACATGAAAGAACCAACGGAAGATTCCCTCGACTTCTTGCTTTGCTGGACGTCCGGTGATTCATTCCTCCGGATGATAACTATGGCACCAGCCCATCAGGAGCCAGATGAATGACCGCGCGAAGTAGTAACAAAATATGCGGCTATTTCTTAATCCCCTTCATTTAGTATGGAATCAGACACATGGAAGTTATGCGGTAATTACGGTGTTCGGTGGCACAAGGATACACATTCAGCAGCGTCGTCTTGAGCGACGGGAAGAAAATGTCAAGGGTACAGTCTAACTGTCCTCATCGACATTTGATTAACCAACTCCTACTTTAGCTGGAAAACTGATGCCAGTTGATAAGAGTCCTTACTCTGAGGTAAGGTGGGAAATGAATTACCGTCAAGCATCGGACCTGGAACGGTCAACCAAATTCGCTTTCAAAGGTAGAGGTTGAGTCTTGGTCTTGGAATTGACTAAACACCTCGTTCGATACAGAACGGTGGACAAATACAGATGAATGGTGTGAATCAGCCACCTCACCGATTTAAAAGAGGATAGTTCGTGTTAAAGCCGTAGAGGAATTAGTTCATGAACACCTCGAAGCATCTCATTGGTGCCGTATACCGCCTCTTGTCTATCGCACATGCACGAGTGGAACCAGTTATGGTTGCGTGTGTATTTCACACACGCCAGGTGTCAAATAAATCATTATACAGTAAAAAAAGATGGAGTGGGACGGAATACTGCCAGGTTGTCCCGGTTAGGGTAGGCGAGTTTTCTTGGGAAATTCATAACCGGAGCCTTCAGTTAACCAAAGCCTGATCCGCACACTCGGCATGCGATGTTCACCGACCCAGATAATATTTGGAAGATGGCCAAGTGTTTCAACTATGATTTAGTATCGGAGTATGAAAACATGTGCACACTGTCATCTTATGGAGAAATGTTTGGTCTATTACGTCCCTGGTTAGAGTGAGGCTAGGTGCTGGACGAACCCAGTCGTTTTTGACACTTTTGAGCGTGATTAACAGCAAACGCGGTAACTCGCATAGTCATGAGGACCTGCTGTTCAGTGATCGAAACCGGTAACCTAGGCCCCGGGACTTGAAATAGCGAACCACCCAGTCTTGTAGCAATATTGTACACTTTGAAGGTGCAAAACACGAGCATGGCTACGCCGGCACTCAAACTATCCAGAAAGCTTGCAAATAACCTGGATCACGTACCATACTATAGACCCGACAGTCTGCCATTTGGGAGCAAATCGATAGCACTGTCTTCGCACAAGGATAGGGCAGTTTCCATAATCAAATTTATAACAACGTTGAACAGAAATGGGGGAAACCCTGATGACCGCTTTCTGTGATGAATTCGGGTGAAAAAGTGCCACAAGCTCAGACTCTATTTCGATCATTGGTATAAAGGCACCGTATCTGTAAAGATTAGTGTAATATATATACGTATAAATATATACATATGTGACGGGACCGTAATATTGAGAAAAACTTCTCGGGCACACTCCTCCGGGAAAGGCAGTGCAAAAGTATATAGCGGTCGACTGTGTCGGAGGCTACTTCCAGATAGGGGATGATAGAAATTGTGGGTCTATGGAATGTCGGTGCTACAGAATTTGAAGAGTGAAGATGTGGTAGATACCATCTCGACTAGGTCTAAAACCAGCTTGATTCTCACGCGACAATCAACGGAGTATGATCCCAGCAATGTTGATTAAACTAATTCCTCTGTGGTTTTCACAAAAGGACCTGTCAAATTTCTTGTAAATTGGTACGGTGACCGACTGACACCACTCACTCGCCTCTCCCATATCGATCCCAGGTGTTTTGTTAACTTGAACACTAACGCTGAACCTTCACTCCCAAAAGCCGGTAAGTAGTTCATCTGAGAAGGAAACCTTATACCTTATGAGATCACTTATCTCCGGGGAAACAACCAACTCAGATGGAGGACTGGTATCAACTGGCAGTAGTTACCAGGCTGATGTGGGAGTTGATAGGCCTAATGTCGTTGGGGCTCAGTGGAACTATGCCTCGAAAGGTTCAACCCCTCGTTCAAGACAGCTCCGCTATGGATCAGTGTGCGGTCAGACTCACACTTATGCTTATTTTTCTTGATCTTGTACTCGTAATTAAACGTGAAAGATTGCGACAATTGCCAACATCCGCACCCTTTTCCACCTCTCGATACTTTTCTGTCCACCACTTCTCACGGTCATTTTTTAGACTCTTGATGAGCTGACGTTTAAGGGATTTGCGCACTGTCATATTATGCATTAGAAGGGATGGTTCTGCGGGCGCCCAGTAGGGCAGCCAGAATCCACCGTACTTTTGACTGAAAGTCGGATAACGTATTTGATTAACGTCCAGTGTTCAGTGAGTCCTGTGGCGCTTGGTTCAACTGACAGACAATCGGAGTTTTCCTACGAAAGCTGATTTGCAACTGGCGCATACATTGAATTGTGGGTATCCGTTGTCGTTGGCTTTGTTGTGGTTGTTTACGAGGTTTAAGCGGAATTGGGCTCGTAACCAAGCAAGGTCCGCATCCTATAAATCTATGAACACATTCTCCACATTTCATTTTGTTCATGTGGCACACCACCCTCCTTCCTCTACTGATCGGGCAAAGGAGCAATCTTATGACAGACTGAATCTAATGGACGAAAGTTACGTTAATCGTTATTTTTAGTTCATATCTAAGTGAGGAGAAACAGAAGGGGTAAACCAGTTACATGGGCCGGTGATCAAGGCTCAAGAACGTTAAGTGGAGAACTACAATGGACGCTAATAGAATAGATGACAATCGAACGACAGTGATGCTGAATACTACTCCTATCAAAAACTGAACTGAACCGAACCAAAGGAGGAGCATTATTCTTACTGCTATCAGCAGGTAAAATAACGCTGAGACGTGTAAGCTATTGGGTGAATATTTCAAGTGGCGATAGTCAAGTGGTTTAAGCCTGGTTTCGATTAGAACTTCGTAAGTGTCTCTCAGCTTTGGTGGTGGATACTTTTTGTAGCGGGTGAATCATGACCCTAGAATCTATACTAATTCACAAAACTAAAAAATATCTTCGTGATTTGGTTATTCTTTGATCACACCATGATGTGAATTCGGTGTCTGAGGGTGAAAGCTGAAGACAACTCCAGCGAGACGTGCCAAGGAAAATGACCTACGACTGAAATAGTCGTTATTAATATGTCCTCCCATTTAAAATTCCGTGGTACGAGTGTTATTAAGTAAGCAAAAATGCTCTACCGAATGAATATCAAGAGTAGTTCAGGTGGCAGTACGGCAATGGACAGTTGCATTCCATCAAAGAAACTAAGGAAAATAGGACGGTTTAAAGTCCAACTATTAGNCATCCTCATCATCGTTCAGCGAAATACAGTGAAGCCAACTGAACTGATTGTTGCCAAGCCCGCAACGCATACAACGCTAATATGTAAAGCGAACAGGGATTGCACCTATTTTCAGGGGAAGAAAGTGAACCTACATGGTCAACACAGAGTACATAATTTAACGGTGCATACATAACTTTCAAAGCACTCTGGCCTGATAAGAAATGACAACAAGCACGTCAGTACGATCTTTATCAGGGAATAGTCGAAGACTGTTCCAAATGATACGCAGCACCGGAGGTCAACACATACTGGTCGGTGAAACCATTTGCGATAAAGGTGATCGGCGTACACAATAAAGAACAGCTTGATATCTGGGCAGTTTTTTAGTGAACAGTTCAAATGACCTAGTGCTAATGCGTCTATTCCAATGATTGTGACGGAAACTCTATGGATGGTGACATGTCTCCGAAAGAATTAGAAGTACAAAGGTGTATTCAATCATTAAAGAAACGGCAGGCAGCGGGACCGGACGGGCTTCTCTCTATTCTTTTCAAGCTGGGTGATGGCTCTCTCTCGTCGACTTGATTACTAGCCAACTTCGAAGGATTTCGTAGGAGCGTATCTATTTATCCTGGGGTGAATCGCTGATCGCTCCGATCTTCAAGAAGGGATAGCTCAACGACTGCGCAAACCACCGTGGGATACGTTTAGCTCTAATCAACACAAAAGTGTTAAATTGTGATATTTCGCCACCTAACACCCTTAAGGGAGATGAATATCCGCGAACAGCAAGCGNGGATTCCGACCAGGTCGCGGTTGCATTGACAAATCGTCAGTGCCCCCAGTCCTCGAACTACGACACATCGTCATTTCTTGACCTAAAAGGTGCCTTCGATTAAGTTGACCGTGAAGATATTATGGGGTCACTGATTCGCAAGCTAATGCCGCGGAAGTATGTAAACCTATTGCGGTCGCCGTACCTGTATACTTCTGGTAGCGTAATGGTCTATAGTGGGTCAGATGAATCGAAACCAGGAGCGATGTTAGTCAGGGTGCCTTATTTCGCCATTCCTCTTCAATTTCGTCCGTCAAATACTGGAGAATGCACTTAATGGTCTCCAAAATGTTGGTACTGAATAGGCAGTTGGAGAGAAATCTTTTCTGTTCGAATGTGTGGAAGATGTACAAAGCGCTCTTGACAGACTTTTAAGTCATCACCATCATCGTACAGCGACATACTGATTGCTGCCAAACTCAATGCATACAAGGTTAGGGGTAATATTTTAAGTGGACAGGTGTTAAACCTATTTTTGAGGGAGAAGGTGCACCTCTATGGTCAACACAGAGTACACAATCTAAGTGTGCATACATACCTTTTCAAGCATTCCGGACTGACGAGAAATGATAAAAAGAACACCACTGCTGTCGGTTCGCTGCCATATCCTTCAGTGTCTCCAACCAACCGGTTATGGAGTCTTTCGGACCCCAACCTGGGAAACACATGATTTCTACTCTATCTAACGGCTCTGTGCATTTCCTCATGACTCGTTCCCACGTCATCTGTTGACCTCCATGGGACTTCCTCTGGCGAGGAGCGGCTACAGTGAATAAAGCGCCGTGCAGCAGATGACAGCTAAGCATACGCAATACATGCACAAGCCAGCGAATTCTACTAATCTGAATTCGATGTGCTAGCGGTTTATCCCTGATGGACTCCCAAACACACGACGGCTCACCTCCGGACTACTAACCCGCTCGCTCCACCCCGCATGGGCCAAACTACGTAAACACTGATAATCGAAAACTTCTAGTAAATGGATATCTTCTATTCGCAACTTTAAAGTATTACAACCATGAACTGAACAAACGGTTGTACAATGCACACAACCTTTCAAACTCAGTAAAACGTCGCGTCTACATCACTAGTGATTCAATCCTGCGTATACTGCTCGAGCCTTGGAAATGAGAGTGGTTACCTCCTTTGCTGCGCTACCATTGTCCTAAACTGATATGTTACCCTATTTCGCACTAAGCTTTAACAACTCTCCCATTTCTTACATTTCTGCTTTGGTACTATGATTGTCAGATAACTGAAGTCTACATTGGCCAGATTTCTCTCCTGGATTACCCTGTATCTTTCGAACATAACAACCATCACTGGTCACAGGACTACCTAAGTAGGAAAAGTAATCTACTGTAATTCCTGATCATCTAGTTTCAAAGAGGGAGTAGGCGACACCCAGTCCCGCAGCATCAATTTGCACTTTGAGGGTAAAAAGTACCGAATGTGGTAACAGAACTTTACAGTTTATCAAAAGCTCTTTGCGTGTCCTTCATACTTTTGAACAGGTAGACGATGTCATCAGTGTACTCCAAATAGCACAGCTTTCATCCAGCTGCCCATTAAAAACACCTACGTTTGGAGACCACTTAGTGTATTCTTCAGTATTTCGTCTACGACGAAATTGAACAGGAGCGATGTAACAGGACACCCTTGATGAATGCCGTTGCTGGTGGCGAACGACCTACTTAGCTCGTTATAAAACCTCAATCGACCAGGTGTGTGAGTGCAGTGACCTGAGTAAGCAAACGTACTTCTGAGGCATTTTTTTTTCGAAGGGGACCCATTAGAGCTTCATGGTCAACCGAGTCGAAAACTCGTTTAGGTTAAGGACCTGACGCAACGTGAAAATTCGATCAATACACCGTCTAGGCCGGAATCCGGCTTGTTGTTCACGGATGTTGCTTTCTCTTAAAGGAGTTAGACGTCGAAGTATGACGGAAGCCAACACTTTGACGATTGGGGTCAACATTATCCCGCGGTGATTTTCTGAATCGTTGCGAGATCCTTTTTTGAAAATGGGAACGATCAGTGATTCGCCTCAAAATGAAGTAATGCACTCTTGCGTCCAAATTTTGTGCATCAATGTAGTAGTAGAGCTCACGAGGTTATCAACCCCTCCCCTATCTTGAAAAGAGTGGGAGTGAGCCCGGCCGGTTCTGCTGTTTTTCCTCGCTCCAGAACGCGAATGCAAGAACGAAATTCTGTTTCTGTCAGAGGATCACACGACTGTCCACAAAGCTGCAGTTGCAGATGAAGCCATCTGGCTAGTACCACGCCAGCAGAAATGTTTGCTGAAGTACTGCACACAACGATCAAGTCGTTCATACCTATTATGAATACAATGTCATCTTCTATCGCAGACTGTCTCACCAACTAGAGTTTGCCGACCTCCCGTATTGCATAACAGTCGAAATGGTATTTTACCATAAACTGATGCATCTACTACCTCATTTTATTGACTACTGCCCATCAATTTTCACGGTCCCTCTTGAGGCACTTCATAAACCGACGTTGCAGACGCCGCCTACCTCTATTGTGATCCTGGCAGGTCGTGATTTGTCGTTTTTCTCCATCAAGGTCACTGAATTATGAACTACCCAATGCCTCCGACTATTAGTGGATGAGGTAAGTTAGATTACATGTTACAACGTTGGTTTACGTCTAATAAACAGTGACAGGCGAAGTGGAACAGCATCCCAGTTGCGCAGCAGAGACCAAATGNGTGCTGTGCTAGTTCTGCGGAAAACGAATAGACACCCATGAGAATAACAAAGGCAGCCACCCCCCTCACTTAAAAGTTTCCGATCTGACCCCGAATAATATCCAATTGAAAATTTCTTGTGGGTAGTTCCAAGGATCTGAGTCACTCCCCAGAAATATGAATATTTTAACAGATTATTTTGGAA
>UZAN01044091.1:0-11292 GCA_900618425.1 Echinostoma caproni
TCAAACGGCATAAGGCTTCCGGCCCCGACGGGCTGTCCCCATCCGTTTTTAAGTGTGGGAAAAGGAACAGGTTCCAGCATTTTCCTCGATATAAAAGCGGCTTTCGACTCAGTCGACCGCTCTAAACTCTGGCGCTGCCGTTTTCTGAAGGGTGCGCCCGAGAAGTTTATTTCAATGTGACAATCCCTTTATAGTAATAGCCGAAGTCAAGTCCGAGCTTTTCACCCGAGTTCACTACAGAAAGCGATGTTTGACAGGGTCTCCTCTCTCTCCGTTTCTGTTTAACTTTGTCATAGATTTCATTCTTATCCTCGTGCGAGGTTAGTGGTGTCGATTTACTCCCGAGTGGCAGACTGTCTGATGTAGAGTATGCAGACGACATTGTGCTATTAAGGGAAGATCCAAGTAAGTTGCAAGCTTTTCTGGATAGCTTAAGTGCTAGTGTAGCCAGTTCAGTATGCTTTTTGCACCTTCAAAGTGTAAAATATTGATCCAAAAGTGGGTTGGTCCAGCACCCATTCTCACCCTGACTGAGGAAATATTAGAAAATGTAGACAACTTTTGCTACCTAGGCAGCTATATCTCACCTGGTGGACTCATCACGGATGAAGCGTTGACGCACATAAATAAGGCTCGGTTGGCTTTTGCTAANNNAACACCGAAAATCTATTTTTATCCTGTTCCCGTAGTATCCAAGTCTCTGTATCGTACAGTAGAACTGGCGAACTGCTGCAGCAGTTCGCCAGTTCTACTGTACGATACAGAGACTTGGATACTACGGGAACAGGATAAAAATAGATTTTCGGTGTTCAAACACCGCTGTGTACGTCGCATTGCACGAGTCTGGACGAGCAATGCTGAGGTTGAGCGTATAGTTCTGGGTAGCCATGGTCGTCCACCGGAGCAGGTTGTCGACCTCCATAGATTTCGTTTGTTTGTGCCTGCGTTACGTATGTCACCAAATAGGTTACCACGGCGAACGATGTTTGCCGAGGCAGGGAGTGACCGGAAAAAGGTCATGAGTGGTCAAACTGAGACCTGGCATGAGGGTATGCAAACTGTAACCAAGGGACTTGGTCACGTAGGTCCCGTTAGACTCCCTGGCTAGGGACCCCGAGATAGTGATCACCGATGGTTAGAGACACTGAGTGATATGGTTCAGTGTCGCAAACAGGAGCGCTCATGTATCTACTCATTGCTCTCTATTTGAATTCTCTATCTTCTGTTTGAATTGGCTCTTAACATTCCAACTTCCACCGTTCCCTTTTTTCCAAGCGGGTTGCCAAAAGACAGCAACCAAAACCTGCGCACGAAGTTGCATGGTTAATGTTTGTAAAACTGAAAACTGAAAGTTTTATTCCTGACGGTAGTGAATATCTTAATGTTAACATGAGAATTGCTACTTTCACCTTTAAGTATTGTCGTTTTTCACGTTTCAGTTGTGCTGTTTGTCATACATAAGTGCCGCTGAACAGCTGATCAGTGATAATAGTAAAATGATGGCTGAGTACTTAGTCTCCATTTTCCTAATGCTTCGACGATGACGCAGGCTTTGATCTGGATGGTAAGATGATGTTGCTTGCTGGGAGATAAGGTGCGAGAGAAACAGGCCACTAATCGATCGTCCGGGTTGAGCGTGACATCTATGGCAATCCGGGATGCGTCTGTCTCTACAACTATTGGATGTTAGTGATCAATTGTAAACACATCGATTTTTTACAATTTTCTTTCCATGTTTTCCAACGCATCCTGCACTTCTCTGGTTAGTGGAAACATTCGGTTGTTCACTTAAATTGGGATTTTACCAAAGGAGTGCGGGATTCACCGACCATAATTCTCTGGCATCCTGACTGATCTTTGTGGATCAATGTCGTCAGGTGCAGGTAAACCCGGTAGAGCTCAGGGTCGTTTAGGGTTTGGCTTGACCATGTCTTGTCATCATTGTCGTCGTATAGCGATGATGGTACTCTGTTTGCTATTTCACCCCGAAAGTTCAATATTGATGGGGGAAATAATGCTCTTGCTTTCATTGAGTGTGATTCCACATCTGTTAGAACACCCTAGGAATATCTTGAGATTTGCGTCATGTTCCTTTGCATTGCTGCCGTAAACGGTAATATTGTCAGCGTAAACCTTCTTCGTGAATGATATTATCCATGGCGCTTTGGGAACTAGCCACTCTGTTCTTTATTCTGAATAGAAGGTGGCAGAGTGGATACGACTTGTTACAAGCTTCATTTGCTGTAATAGGTTTGTATTCTTTGCGGAAAGTGATTTGATGCTAAGCACTGTGAAGGTGAAAAGTACTGCGGAGTTAATAGTTAGACACTTTCTTCACCAGTTCATTGATCTTGGGAGAAGATATGCATCAGAACAAGCGAAGCGATTTATTGTTTGGCTGTAGTCGACAACCATGCGTTTCTTATTTCTCTCATTTTGGTCACAAGGACTCCAGGTTGGTTATAGACTCGATTATATGGTCGAATAGTCATTTACGGATTTCGGTCTTGATGTATGATTGATATGAGACAGTAACGGTGTGATTTGGTAGGAATCGGAGCACAATGAAGAGACAAATGCTTCTATAGGAGAATCGCGTCCACGCGTGCAACCTTGAGAGCTCAGGGGGAGATGCTTATCTGGCTTATCTTACTTCTTATCTCGGACTTATCTCCGCATGAGTTTCTACCAACTGTGTTCCAACGCTTCCAAAACTTATCTCCTCTGCGTCCCCCTTAAACTTGTCTCTTATTTTCTTAAATCGAATTTTAACTCGCTGCTCCTTCGTTTCCTGGGTTTACCCGTAAATTCTCTGTTGATCCACTTTATTTCCACACTCGCCTTTCGCACTACACACAGTCAGTTTTCTATTCCGCGCAAGGCGTTTCTTCACAACCAAGCACCTTTTACACAAAGCTCAAATCCACCTGATGCTGAAATACTGCAGTCACGTATGGGTTAGAGCTTCGTATCCCACTCTTTTTCTCCTAGCCCGTGTTCAACGTAAGACCATTCGGCTGATCGACAAACCATCTTTAACTTCCAGCCTGCAGTCGCTTTCCCATCGCCGGGTAGTTGCTTCGTTGTTTCTTTTCTATCGTAACCATTTTTATTTCTTCTCTTCTGAACTCGTTTCAGCAGCTTCGCTCTCGTTGAGGCTTTCTCCTCTTCACTCTCAGGTGAGTAGTTACTCTTATCAGGTTTCTGTCCCCAGATGTACTTTTAACTTTCAGTCTTATTTTTATCCCGGACTGCGAAGTTGTGGCACACTTCCGATCTTGTTGTTTCCGTGCACTTATAATCTTACTCTTTTCAACGTCAGGATCAATAAAATGATTCTTACTTAAGTGTTTCCCTACGCCTTACCCCTCACAGTGTCATTAATGATGGGGTTTACCCTTTGCGCTGTAAATCACGTCATGTGTTATAAAGAGATTATGGCAAGTTCCTTCTTGGGATGATATTGCGGCTAATGAAAAAGTACTCACTAAAAAAAGCTTGATGACTAAATTTTCTATTGAAATTCAAATGAACATTCCTCATCTATAGGTTTCGTTTTTACGACTATTATTAAGTGGTGTTTATGAAGATTGATGTACTATTTGTTTTGTTGAACTGCTCATGTTGCAGATTGGATTCATTGAAGCATGTGGAAGTTGGATATTAAAGATGCTCGCCTCAAATCAGTTATCGGTGAGTGATTGTTGCCTTGATTATTCTGCAGGCCCCTTCGAAAGTGAAAATTATAAGAAGGCGCTCCAGGAAGTCAACAAAGTTCTGAAAAAGATGCCTAACTTAATTTCTGCGAAGGTTTGCCCGTTGATATTCCGTTTCAACAGATTGGATAGGCTTTAAAAGCTGTGACTTTGGTAAAGATGAGTAAAATTAGCGAAGCTATTCCCCTGGCTGAGGAGGTAGTGGAGGCATGTCCTACGGATGAATCCACAATAAGCCTAATTCTATGGTACTTTCACGAAACTGGTCAATCAAAACGTATTTCGCAATATATAAAGAACGCGTTGGAAAAAACCGGAAATCGCGAGAATCTCTTAGTTTGTCTGTTCCTCTGCCAAGCAGAAGAAGCTAATTATTCGGCTCAACAGCAAACGGCACGGCAGCTTTCACAGTTATATTCCTCACGGTTGTATACATATTGGGTGATTGTAAGCACACTAATGCAAGCCGAAAGTGATCCCATTTTGGGTCAACGAATGTTTTTGCCTCTGGCAGAGAAGATGCTTTCTCGTGATGCAGACGAATGTAAGATGGAGACTCATATTGAATTGCAGTTGCTGATCGAACTTCTTGAGCGCTTAAACAAGCCATCGCGCGCTTTAGACCTATTAAACAATGCGGACCTTCTGAGTAAGTTTTTTTTAGTAACCATATCATTGTAATTTTAGGTCGATTAGACAAGTTGGATTATCAGGTGGACTATACCTTGGACCGTATGCGCCTAGCCGCTTCCTTGAATGACTGGGATCAAGTGCTTGAGCTGTCATTGACGAGACTCAAAGAGCATCCTAATGAGTGGAATTGTTGGCATTACCTTATCGATACAGCCGTAAAAAATGGTCAATGGGAACTATGTGAACCACGGTGAGTTTGGTTGACTGCTCCCTTTCAGTATCAATGGCTCTATGCTACTTGCATGACTGGTGTTAGTAGTAACTTGTTCACCGAGTTGATGAATGCCCACACCTACACTAAGTCACAAATGATTTACAAGTGATTATCTTGTACGGCCAGAAAGTATGACTTTGACTCGAGGTAGTGGTGATCCTGTTATCAATTTTTGAATCTAATCGTATGGCGAAATAGTGAAGCGAGCTTAACCGATCGCTTCCAGACTCAATACACACAAATTAAGTACTAATGCGTAAGGTGCATGGGGAGTGGACTTGTTTTGAGAAAATGAAAATGAATCCCCTTAGTCAACACACAGTGGACGGCTTAGCTGCGTAGATACCTCCTCAAGCATTTTGACCCGATTTGAAATGACGACCAGAACAGCAGTGTTGTCAGTTCGCTGTCATGTCCTTCAGTGTTTTCAACCAACCAGTTACGGGATTTTTCGGAACCCAGTCTGAAGGGTGATAGACATCTGTACTATCTATTCGTTCTATGCATTTATTGCCTCGTTGACACATCATTTGTTGGTTTTCAACCCTGGACTGTCAATGGCAAATTAGGTGCGGTGCTGTAGACTCACTTTCAGCAAGCGTCATTCGCATCTCAACGCAACAAAGCCTATCAAGCTGAATTCAGTGTGGTAATGAATTTTGATCAATACACTCCCCAACCCGTCGGCCTACTTCAGTGATCCTTGCATGCTCGCTCCATCCCATCTACGCCAAATTATATGAATATCGGAAATCTCTGGTGGATGGCTGTTTTCTACTCGTCAATTCTAGATCCCGCAGCCGTAACACTGAACTGACCGCTCAGTGGCACGGTGTGCACAACCGTACGATTTCAAGGAAGCTTCATGCCGGTGCCAGAAATTTTTCAGTCTTGCCTACGCTGCTCAGCCACCAGTCGAAGGACTCAATGAACACTGGAAGCAAGGAACCTATGCAAACGTCGATAAAAACAACATCGGACTCTGCTGCAAGCTCAGAACACAAACTATGAATCTCTTCGACCTCGGCTGCCCTGCTGGACAACCACAGAACCCTCGCTCTCGATGCCACATATGACACGGCACGCAAATCCCTTAAACGCCAGCTCAGCAAGAGTCTGAGGAATGACCCCGAGAAGTGGTGGGTAGGGAAGTGTAGAGAAATGGAAAAGGCCGCGGCTAATGGTAATAGTCGCAATCTTTTCTGTCTACTTAGGAATAGGAAAATAGGCTTTAGTGAGGTAATTAGGGAATCCGATGGCACACTGATTCACCGTCAGCAACGCCGTCTTGACCGTTGGGTTGAACATTTCGAGGCTCAGTTCAACTAGCACTCACGGACATTTGAACTATCACCCTCCACCCCGACTGAGCAAAACTCCCAGTTGATGCCAGTCCTCCATCTGAAATGGAGGTTACCAGAGAGATAAATTCTCTCAAAAGGTATAAGGCTTTCGGCCTCAACGGACTGCCCCCATCCGTTTTTAAGGATGAAGGTTTTACATTAGTTTTGGAGTTAACAAAACTCCTGGGCTAAGTGTGGGAGAGAAGAGAGAGGTTCCAACTGAATGGTGTGAATCGGTGATCATACCGATCTACAAGAAAGTTGACAGATCCTCTTGTGAAAATCACAGCGGAATTAGTTTAGTCAACATTGTCTCTCAACTTCACCCTGTTACTATACTCCGTCGATTTTATTCATGGGTATTGGTTTTACAAACTGAACTGAACTAGTTGTAGCCGTCCCCTGGAGCAGGTGTCGACTTCCATAGATAATGCTGGTTGGGGCATGTGTTACGCATGTCATCGAATAGGTTGCCACGGCGAGCGATATTCGCCGAGGCAAGGAGTGGGTGGAAGTCAGCCAAGGGCGATCAACCTAAGACCTAACATGAGGGTATAAAAACCCTATCCGGGAGACTGGGTTAAATAGGTCCCGTTAGACTCCTTGGGACTATCGTACCCGATGTTGAGAGACACTGAGTGATGTGGCTGAGTGTCGTAAACAGTGGCGTTCGTGCACTTTGTCAATTTCTCTGCAACACTAGTCCACTGAAATTCTAAATTTTCTTTTTGATCCTACTTTCAACTTTTCCTGTCTTTCTCCTCATGTTCATCCAAATGGGCAGCCAAAAGGCAGCGACCAAAACCACCCGCACGAAGGTGCATGGGTAATGGTTGTACAAACTGAACTGAAAGTGAACGCTGCTCGAGCTTTTAAAATGCTTGCCATCATTTCCTTTACTGCACTGCTGTCATTGATTACATGAATGCTTAGATAGAACTCACCTACTCCAGCAGATTCGTGTCCATGATTTTTCAAACCAGTACCAGTTGATTATCCAGTATTATAGTACCACTGCATTTTGAATGTGCAAGGCGCACATAAAGAGCGATTGAACTCTAGTCTGCCAAGTACGTTCTCCAGTATTTCACCTACGACGAAATTGAACGCGAATGCTTTATTTAGTCATTCCTGTTCAATTTTGTCGCCTACGAAATACTGGAGAGCGAACTAAGTGGTCTCTAGGACGCATGAATTGAATGTGTAACTGGAGAAAATTTTTGCGATTTAGATTATGCTGCATACATCGTCTGTCTACTCTGATGTATGGAGTATCCGCGAAACGCACTTCCTACACTAAAAGCTGTTGGCACCTTATCCAGTATATACTGTGCTTCTTCAAAGTGCAAAGTGATACTGCAGGACTGGGTTTCGCCTACTCCCACTCTGAAACTAAATGACCAGGAATTCATCATAGTAGTTTACTTTTCATACTTAGGTAGCTGCGTGACCAATGACGGCAGCGCAACAAAGGAGATAACCTCCCGCATTTCCAAGGCTCGAGCAGCATATGCAGGACCGAAACATCTTTGGCGTGAATGCGACGTTTCACTGAAGTTGGAAGGTTGTGTATATTGTGGTAGCGTTTGTTCAATTCTACTTTATGGTTGTGAGACCTTGGATTTGCGAGTAGAAGATATCCATCAGCTAGAAGTTTTCGATTAGCTGTGTTTACGTAGTTTAACCTACGTGGGATGGAGCGAATGGGTTTGGAAGTTTATCATGGATACATTTGCTAGAACATCGAATTAAACTCAATAGACTCCTTCGGTTAGGACACTTTTTGTGTATGCCTAACGGTTGCCTACCTCACGGCCCCTTATTTGCAGTAGCCGCTCCAAACTGGAGAAAGCCACGTTGAGACCGGCAGTTGACGGGGAGACGAGACATGAAGAAATACACAGAGCCATTAGGTAGAGTGGGTGTCTCTCGTTTCCCGGATTCGGATCCGAAAGACTAGTTGATTGTAAACATTAAACGATATGGCAGCGAACCGACAGCCGTGGCGTTCTTCTTGTCATTTCTTATCAGACCAGAAAACCTAAAAATTGTGTGCGCAGTTAGGTCGCGTACCCTGGGTTGATCAAATAGGTTCGCTTTCTTCCTCCTCCCACAAAGTAGATTTAGTTCCTACCCTTCGTACATATTACCATTAAGTTTATTTGTTGCGAGTTTGGCAGCGTATTTTGTTGTATGATGATGATGATGATGATGAATCTGCTAAGTTTACATGATGCATTCGAAGAGAGACGAAGTTGTTGGTCTATTCCCTCAGTCTTTCCTCAGTTGCTCATTCATTACTAACATTTGGGAGGCCAGTTAGCTCGTTCTCCAATACTTAGTTTACTACTAAATTGAATGAAAATGACGAAATCGGCCACTTTTGATGAACGCCACTACTGAAAGGCGAAGGAGTTAATCAGTTTGTTATAGACTCTCACTCGACCAGAGGTATGTGAACATGTTGACCTCAGGAAGTTTACATACTTTGGCGCACCGCTTTTCAAAGAAGCGAACCCATTGGAGCTTCGCGGTCAACTGAGTCGAAGGCTCCTTGCGAGAACATTACGATCGTCGGTCGCTGAGGGGGATGACGCAGTTAGAGGGCCTGACGTAACATGAAAATTTGATCAGTTCACCCACAACGGGACGGGAATCCGGCTTACTGTTCAGTGATATTCGTCTCTCTCGAAAGAGTCTGATGTCGATTTATGACGAAGTCGAACGCTTCGGTGAGGGTTGGGATCAAACTTATCCGGCGGTGGTTTGCGCAGTCGTTGCGAAATCCCTTCCTGTAAATAGGGACGATCAGTACTTCGCTCCAAGATGATGAAATACGCTCCTGCAACCCACTGTTGTGCAGTAAGTCAGTGACAGCTTATGAGCTTATCTTCCCTCCTCTATTTTGAAAAGATTAGGAGGAAACCCTTCCAGTCCCGCTGCTTTTCCTTTCTTAAGAGTTTGAATGTAAGACCATACTTCTGCTTCTTTCAGTGTATCACATGACGCTGCCCACGTAGCTTCGTTTGCAAATGAAATAATCTGATTAGGGCTATGCCGGCCGAAGTATTCGTTGAGATAGTCCTTCCAGTGGTCAAACCGTTGTTCAAGGTTAAGACAAAGTTCACTTGCTACCTTCTGTTTGAGAGTAAGCGAAATGATAAGGCACAAGCGATAAACGTTTGTACAAGATGGCATTTGTTGGAATTCAGGGCTTGTGGAAGAATGGGGACGGCAACATGTCAGTTTTGCGTGCAGTGGATGGTTAGGGTTTGCATGAATCCATTTTGCTAACTGTACATCAGAAGTTTTATCATAATCTAAACGCTTCATAATTAACTCGTGCACAGGAATTGGAGAAGCGCGGCTAATTTTGTTTAAGGAAGCCAAGGAAAATAACTGAAGAACGATAAACATGGAAAAGACACACTAGTTTACGAAAGTAGAAATAACGGTCTAAGAAGCGCGAAACTGCCTGAGTGTTCGAATTTGAAATAATGGACATCACAGTCTCCTAACTCAGATGTGGATGTTGGTTGATCAACAAAGATCGCTAGGTACAGCTACACCAGGATATTTGATATAGGTCACCTTAGATAAAGGATTGTAATTTATCACTGTTTGGTCTGCCGAGAGTGAACAGCATATAAAACTAGATAAAAATTCAACATACTTATTGTGCTTTTAACCTAACACGACTGGGAGGAGTGCCGGATTCATGAAAGATTATCGATAGAGGAACTGTTTGCGTCATTCAGTCATGCCACTCATCGCTTCTAACCACCGATTACGATGATCCTCCAGGGAGTCAAACGTGACCTGAATGACCCAATTTCCTGGTTAGGGTTTTCACACCTTTATGCCAGTTCTTAGCCTGATCGCCCTTAGCTTTTTGAAACCAGTACCTGCCTCGGCAAATAACCTGCGCCGTGACAACCTAGTTGGTAGCATTCGTAACGTGTACACCAAACCAGTGGAATCTATGGATTTCGACCATTTACTCTAATTGGCGATCGCGATTAACTAAGTCTCTGCCTCATCTCAGCATTGCTTGTCCGGTTTCCCAACCAGACCCGTACAATGCGGCGTAGACAGCGGTCCTCAAACACCGACAGTCTGTCTTCATCATATTTCCGTAATGACCAAGTCATTCTACCGTGAAGCAGTACTGACCGAACTGCTCCAGCATACACTCTACGCTTCACAGAAAACCGAATGTCGCGTCGGCGCTAGAGATTTCTCACGATGGCAAAGGCCAATTGAGCATTCTGTATGCGTGCCGACACTCCATCCGTGATGCATCCGCCAGGTGAGATACAGCTGCCCAAATAGCGAAATTTGTCTTCTATTTCTCCTGTTCGCCGAACTTGGAATTTGTTTGCAAACGTTTCATCACCAGCCGAGGTGACATCATCAGTGCTTGTGAAGTGGCGAAATAGAATTCAGTTCACCCGAGCTGCTAGAACCGATTTTCAATACTTTGTCAAATTTGTCTTGTTTCTCTACCGCTTCTGCAGTTAAAGTGAGGTTGGAAAATGGGTCGATCTAGTCCTGGAGCAACGTTTTGCATTTTGAAGGAGAAAAACGCGTACAAAACATAACTGGACTAGCACGCAAATCATTCAGAATAGCTTCCAACTTATTTGGATCTTCACTTAACAGTATAATCTCGTCTGCATATTCCAGATTAGGCAGTCTGCCACCTAGATACTGCTATCACAAGAATAGGGTTGTTTCCAGCGGCCGGGGACTGCGCGGCTTGGGTTGGCAAAAGTTGTCTAATGAAGTGCGAAGACTTCTCCCACCGTCAGAAAGAAGACCCAGGTACCTCACTCCTACGTCCATCTAGCGGGGTGTTTTCGACCGGTCATCTGCTCCTCTCCTATGTTTATTTGCTGGAGTGACCTCTCCAGGAGTGACAATGGGTAACAAAAGGAAGCCAGGAGGTACCAAAGCAGCTGACTTCGTGAGACGGCTTTATCTGGCCTCTACCCATTAACCATTAAGGCAGAGTTAACGACTAACCATGAATAAGTGGTTGCATACGATCAGTCACAGAATTCGTGAGTGTGGTAGATTTATCTTTTTGTGAGGGCTCTCCGCAAACATCATCACATATATTTGTGGACAGCGCAGTGACTTGACAACCTTGGTCCTCCACGAAATATAGGTATTACCCCTGTGCAGTGTTCCATTTACCCGACTAGGTTCTTCAGAAGCGATGATCCAACTATCCAGCTAACCAACGTATTATCTGGAACAAAGCTGCTACCTTCCAGCTCTCGCTTGATTCCACAAAGGCTAGTATGCATCCTCGAACGAGGGC
>UZAN01044092.1:0-13900 GCA_900618425.1 Echinostoma caproni
GCCAGCAAATCCGAGACAGTGCAATCCAGACAGAAGCAGAATGACGCAAGAAATACCGGAATACGATTGGTGAAAACCTGGATAACCAATGATCTTTTTTCGTACATATTATTTAATTGTCTTTATTTTTCCACCCTACTTTCCGTGAACCTGTACTTCTAATTAAACGAAAAAGAATTGCGATTGCCACCGATAGCCGTAGATTTCTGTATCTCTCTACACTTTTCGAAACCAACACTTCATTGTATTCACTCAGGTTTTGAATGCTTATTTTCGATTGGCAGCATACTGTCATCGCTGGAGTTTCGGAGGTACCAGCCAGACCTGCTTGATATCCTACAGATATTGATGTTTTCATGTTGAAGTAAGNGAGGTCGAGAGAATGAAACAATGGGTTCAGTGTCGCAAGGCACGCTGGCGACCACAATCGAGGACGATAGCGCCGAGTTACAACATAAACCTCCAAAAATGGACCCTTCAAAACAGTTGAAACTATGAGAACAATTTTACGTATGTCATTCTTCTGCAAAGTGATCGCTAAACACCCAATCATTTTTATACAGCGACAATTTCCATCAGTGATTACTTTTTAATCTTAGTTCATCCCAAGGATTATTTACATTGTGATTCAGTTTGAGAAACGCGCTGTTGTGTGGTCAGATTTAGGGAAATTTTTATAGGCACAATGCGACTGAGATTAAAAAGTGGTCACTGATTGAATTTGTCGCAATATGAAAGGTTTGGTTGGTTTTCGACTACTTTGCGGAAGATTGACATACCTAATGATAAGATAGGTTGGATACATGTATGGTTAAATTCTTCCACCATTTTGTGTAGGTTGACATCTAAAAAAGAGACAAAACGATATATAAATGTGCCAAAGGATGATCTGATTGTGACCCGAGAGTGCTGTGTACAGGTCAGTGAAATTCGTTTGAGTAAAACGGGAGAATCTTGGGTTGATGTGGTGATCCAGGCCTTCACGATGGCGCCTACCCTGGAGCGGCGCGTTACAGTTTCAGGACATTGGCGATCAATCAAGTTTGAATGCTGACGTCAATGACACGTGCATGGCTTCTGAATACACGTCATTGGTGGATGGTGCCAGCCAATCCAAGACAGAGCAGATAGAAGCAAGATTATGCAAGCAGTACTGCAATCCAATTGGTGGTAGCCCAGATTGCCAATAATCTCCCTTTGTACATATTATTTAATCACCTTCATTTCTTCCAATAAACTAACTACTTACTGCCAGTCCTGTGGTCTTTTCCTCGCGTCTCGTTCTCGTGGGACATTGCGAATCCGTGCCTTTGTGATCCAGTCCGTGATAGCTGATTATCTATTCGGGTCCTGTAATTCATATTGCGTGGTTGGTGTTCCGAATTCCTTGCGTACTACTACTGCTAATACAATCATTACAGTTAAATTGCGCGGTTAGCTCTCAGTATCTTTCGAGCACTACCACACCAGGAAGCATCGGCATGTGTAATTACATCTCCAATCTTCTTTCGTCCGGCCCCACGATCCTGAACTTGACAATGTAATGTGATCTATATGTTGCCATTCATTCAGCCAGGATTTTTGTACACAGACTACATATGTGTTCAATCGATTTCTTCAGCGAAAGACCCTAGCAAAATCCGAGATTTATGGAAATAAGGACCAAATGTAGTGATTAACAATGAAAGACCAGTTGTCTTGGCTAAAAGGTGAAACTAAGGGTCGCTTTCCAGCCTATGCCTTTGCGTTCTTTGTCCTAAGATGGGCATCGAAAAACTGGAGTCGCACAAGTCGATGAACGTCCTGGCACGTTTGAGACAACTGGTGACATCGCGTGAATACCAATGATGTATATCGTTTATTGCAAGTTTGAGTTTTCCAAAATGTGACGGGAAATAAGTGATTGTGACTCAGCCACTCGAAGGGTAAGTGGATGGATTGATGTACTTGTTGATACTCCGGAATAATTCGGTGTCATTATTATTGTTACTCTGACCAAATTAATCAGCGCGTTACACTCTTTCAATACAGGTCGCGGAACGTTTTCCTTTAATCATTTTGGTTGCTTTTTACCGCGTATAACAATGACGCATACACCTTTTGACTCCATTCATGAACAGCGTGTTCCGTGTGCGGTGGGTTGCATGCTAATGGAAAGTTCAGGAACTACGCTTCCTCAGACGGTCCAAAATGTCCAAGTAATTCAAATTGATTGTTACTAATTGAAGATCTGTCAGAACTAGCGGGACAGAATCTGTTTATTTGACATATCCCACAACATAATGGCTTTGCTTTTTCGGAAAATCGGTCAGTGACAGCAAACGACGAACTGCATCAAGCCGGTTCGCATATCGTCCAAGCTTGTGCATTTTATCCACATTCAACTGTTGCCCGTGGAAACCAGTGATTCCCAAGACTATCAAAGGCAATTCTTCTTAGCATGTCAAATTGGAGGATCTTGAAACATTTCACTGTAGTGTGAAGTGGAGCTTTCAAATCCTGCTGCTTAGTCTCATCGATTTGCTCATTCAGTATCGTGTTAGATCAATCTAGTTATAAACCACTTTTGGGAACAAGGTTTTTATTATATTTTAATGAAATTTCGAAAGGCCTTACGTGTTATCATTCAAAAATCAAATCGCCGAAAAATTTGATCCACTTTTTTTCAGTGGGTAATATCGACGAAATAAAAATCACACGGTTTCTTATGCATACATGTTTTTTCTTCTGAAGTGGTTTCAGTGTCCACCACCTGCAATCAGATACAATATTGCTTGCTGAGGAAGTAACTTTATTGTCTTACAAAGAAGATGAAGTAAAAGAGTGATAAATGCCTGATAACTTAAGAATGGTAAATTACTTCAAGTATTTACCCCAGAAATCTCAAAACGGTGTTAGATTCTTTAGCTTAATATATTTTCTTGCTAAAAAGTCAAGCGTTCCAATGTTAACTTATTCATTGTTTCACAAACGTCATAAATTTTCTGAAATCATTTAAAACTTTTAAGGCATATCATTTTATCGTAAAACACTTGCAATTCAGACCTACGTGAGGATTATCCAAACTGGTCATTTTCCGTTCTCCTACCATTATTATTTCACATGATAATATGTGAGGCATTATTAATATCCACGGATCACCCCTAGGTGGGAATAGAAACACGTTGCGCTCAAACGTACGTAGAAACTATTGATTAGGGAGTTATGTGTTCAAATAGATCTTGCAATATAGACAGACAATGAATCTAATCTAAACGTTTTCCGTGTTAGAAACAGGGATGAGTTAGCTACCTCGATAGTGGTCGTATTTGGTTAGGGTTTGGTATGCATTAGAGGAAACTGACAAATTATGTTGGGCGGTCAACTCAATGAACTCCATGCGAAAGCGACTGCCTCCAGTACCCACAAATAAAGAGGGGCAAATAACACATGGACAAGATGAAGGTACAATACCTGTATTAAGTCTATGGGTGATTTCGATAAATAAGTTCTATTTGTATTTTTATAACCTTAGTAAGCTTAATACGCTTACATTTCAGTTAAAAGTTGTACACTGCTCGTCACACCGGAGAAAATGCAGAAATATAGACCAATTCAATAGAGTACTGTGTAAAAAATGTCTCCGAAGTTTGATTCATTCAAGTAAAGATAGATGTAATTCATTTATAATTCGTTACTTGGTGGCAAGGTTTCGAGCCAGATATGATATAGGGGAGTTCTTATAAATGTTTATTTTGTAGGGTAGTTCCCGATAAGAGGAACGAATGATCAAGTGGAAGCAAAAAGAAGATAAGTCAAGATGCAAAGGATGGGAGGGGCCGTTTAGAATCTTATGGGCAAAGGTTTTACAAGACTCCACATGACTAATAATAAATTCTGTGATTAATGACTTGCTAGAAATTAAAGATGCATGGCTCCTTATCATCAATCCACGACGGATAGTTTTAAAGTTTTGTTTCAAAATAGGGAGAACGCATTGGTTAAAAAGAGAACAAAACTTGTAGTGGAGTGTGAAGTTGTGTGATCTTCCGAATTTGGAACGAGAGGTGCTGAAGATTTTCCAAACAGTTCTGAATGTGTGTCGAAAACCGAAGATTATTATCGATAGCAGGACCGAAATATTTGGTTGAGGTCACTCTGGACATAAGGTTACATTTAAGGGTTACAGAGTCCGACGGGGACGTAGAGCGGGAAAAACAAAAATGCACTCGGTGAACTTAGATGTATTAAGATTAATGCCAGAATGGTTTGAAAACTGTTGGATTCGAAAGAGATTTTCAGTGAAGGAGGAAAATTCCGAAGAAGAAGAAATGGTCTAATATAAAAGGACATCGTCAGCATACTTTTGAATATGAGCAGGGTGTAGAACTGGAAGATCACTAATGAAAGCAAAGAAAAGATACGGAGAGGGGACAGCACCTTGAAGCACACCAGTTTTATTGACCAGAGGACTTGAGGTATTCCTGTCCAAGTTTGTGAACTAGAATATCTCGGTGAAATAGTCAGAAAGCCACGAAAGCAGCTGTTTCGGGATGCCAAAAGATCCAGGCTTAAAATGGAGTGATGACCGGAACACAGAATCAAAGCATAATCAAGAAAAACACAACAAATAGAATTGGCTGAGCTGTTCAATGACTTGTTTGTAAAACGAATCAGATTCGACACATCCAAATTGGATCTGTTGGGTTTATAGGCAAACTGAAAAGGGTCGTGGAGAATGGTGAAAAGTGACTACAAGCGACTCAGGATGCTTTCTCAGTCAACCTTGGAATTACAGACGTCAATGCAATGGGAAGAAGAAGTTTCGCAAGAACGGCCGAGGATGAGGTCTTTGGTACAGACATTATAGTCACTGGTAGGCAGGAATCTTGGCTCATTTGTGAAGAAAGGTACTCATTATTGAGGAAAGTCATCGTCCTAGTTAGAGGGGCTGCTCCAAAATTGAGAAACAGGAGAAAGATCATCAGGGCCCGCAGATGACAGTGGTTTGAAGGAGCGTAGAAGCTTAACAATTTGTTTCCCACTATGGCTTTGTTATCCTATAACCAGTGCACAAGCAAGCTCCGTCAAAATTGAGAAATAGTACATTTTAAAGGCATTCCAATAGTAGAAGCAAAGATATAGGTAGATATTTTAACAGGTATATTGTGTTTGTTGTGGGGTGTAGAATAAATTCAGCCTCATTGACACTCTACATACATACACCCAGCACCAATATCCTAATATCCATTGTCCTCCTTTGACCGTGTATTGTTGATTTCATCCCCCCATTGATCCCTGCCTATGACTGTTCTCCACGCCGTTTACACACGCACACACAATTGGTATGTTCACTCTATTACGGTGTCCTCCGTCGATCTCACCCATCTCATCGACCCGTTCCCATGAATGACTGACTCTGACACCTGTGTACCACCTAAACCGATTTACCGCACTGCTCTGTCACGGCGGACCCTGATGACTAACATTCATACCCACCGTGTTTTGATTGGTTTCCTCTAGGTCACTTCCCAGCATTGACTACCACAGATTCATGTGATCTTGTTTGACATTGTTCGGTGCATTCGTTCTATTGTCATCGCACTGCGCGCCTGCTTGCTTGTCGAATTACTGGCTTCCCAGATTCCGGTGTTTGTTAGCCGGCTGGTGGTACAGTTTGAGGTTAGCATATTTTACACTATTGTAATCTGTATTTCAGTACCATTTTTGTAGAACCCCATTTGTTGAAAGGCACCGTCTTCCGGGTTTTTTGCGCGTCACTCTAAGTCGATCGTGGTAGCCTGTGAAGTCAACATGGGGCAATATCACATTCAATCCCGTGAATGAGGTTTGACAAACCAAGCGTTGGGAGGAACAAATGTGATGAAAGTCAGGGTGTTGCACGAGTTTGACCAATACCTGTTTGTGTAACGAAAACCTCTTGTTTGTGCTATTCAGAGCCAACAAAAAAGGTGGAAACGGTTTTGCACTCAATTTCCATTGTTAAGAGGAAAATGTTACTGATACGAATAAATCAGTGGATACAAATCGACAAGACGAGCTGTAATAGCATATTGAACAGAGAAAAAATGTAAGCATCGAAATGTCAGACTCTGTTTAACTGCTTATGCAGTAAATTGAGTTCACGCATTATCTACTCTGTACAGGACAAAATTCTCTTTCTGATAGAATCAAATCCCGCACTTAGGTCACGTAAAAACTAGACAGCTTCGGAATGTTTTCGACCGAGTCGTAACCCTGAAGACTGGTGATGTTATCAACTAGTTGNCCAAATCGTGCATAGGTAAGACGTAAAACGGTCTAATCTGCTACGTGATGCTCGAGGGGGGTTGTATGCTTGTGCTCTATCTGCTATTCCCCGGTGCGATCCTCATTAAATCTAATAAATTCATACTTCTAATGAAACCCTCCCCCAGGTCGAAACAACTTTTTCCAGTTTAGGATTCATTTGCGCTGTAAAAGACGAATCCAATAATCCATTCCGATCAAATTATTATTGATGGTTCAGGTTAAATGGCAAAGATAAGCTTTGATTCCTATAATCTCTGTGTGCAACCAAACGTTGTAGTAAATCGAGGTAGGCTAGTCATTAGGGGTCTGGTCACCAACCTTACTCATACTCGGGTTAGTGCAACGTAGTGTTCATTATTCCTTACGAAAATCAATTAATGTCAGTATTTTGTGTATTTGAATTGTCGACGGTTGAGCTGTCCCGTAACTGCCGTACAATAAAAAGGAGGCCAGAAATAAGCTTTCCATACTACTATGCTCAGAACACATAAAATGTGTTCTCGCGTTGTAGATAAGGAACAACAGAAACAGTGGATGCTGAACAGAAACTTATGATGCAGCTTGAAAGTTCGCTCCGAAACTGACCAGAATAAGAAGGAAATGAGAACAGATAGATAAAGTCCTTAAAGGCAGTTTTTCATCAGCTTCACAAAACTCAATTACGAAATCCTTTGCAAGCTGCTCGTGCGGTGTACGGAAACAAAGGGAAGGGAGAATTGAATTTTCTGGAGACTGACTTAAAACCTCGGTGATTGGACAGATTCAAATAAAAAAGAACAACTGGAGTCGGAGTGGAAATACAAGTTATAAACATGTATCCTGATGTGAGTATGATGAAAAATAACTTGAGGAGCGAAACGCAAAATGTGAACCTTATTTTATACATTATTTTCAAAAATGAGAGAAGGAAGCTGCTGTCATGATAAAATATAATTCCAGTTTCTGTTTAAATAATCATTCATAACAGGTGTGGACTAATGACATTTACAACTTCATCATATTTGAAACTTTTCAATAGGGAGAATGTGATGTCTGGGTTTCTTCTTTAAATCGAGCAAAAAGATCACTATATTGTCGTAAGGTAACCATCTTGTACAGTTTCTTGGGTAGACGGTTTTCGTAAGTATTAGTTGATGGTCAGGACGTAAGCTTCATGACAGGAGAGGAAACAGTCAATCAAAGGGATGGAGGATATTGAAGCACTAAAAACAAGGAGGTGAAATGTTACGTGAACGACGGTGGTGAAGGTTCACTGAATTGAGGCTGTTGAAACTGCTGCCGATGGATGAATTAATTAGTCACTTTCAAATTTCGGAGGTAGGGCAAGGGCTTATTTAACGAAAACTGTTACGTTAACATGCTAGTCAGCAAAGTAATATTTGCTGTATGGGAGATAATTTTTCCATCGCTGTAGGGACATTCGTTTTTGAGTAATAAAAGGGTAAGTGGTAAACAATAAATGATGAATACTTCCGTAGTAGAACAACTTCTAACGATGAAAACATCAGAAAGGAGGCAAATATTGCGGCATGTTAATATTTCGTTGATTTCTTCCTTTGCCGACTTAAAAGAAAGAGGAATATCTGTAGCACATGGGGTTGTTCGATTATGGTGTCAGAACGTGTACAACCATAAAATGATTACGAAATGTACATGTCGAGTTGCCACTCAACGGTAAGTGACTTGAGTGCAGCCAAATCTTTTGTACGCACAAAGTCGGGTTATGTAATCAAATAAGCAGCTCTTCACTAATTGCCAAAGCTTAGTAATGCGATTACGTAATGGTGGTTTGAAAAAAGAACGCGATCAACTTTGCCTTGTTGTCATGACATGTTTTGCAAAAGATGATCCTGGATTACTTGTGATAACTTGATCGCTTGAAATATGTTCTACCATCCATTGTGAGAGCTGACGGTTCGTTGTCTGTATGTGTAACGTCAACTACAGCTTAACAGGTTTACAATTTGGGGAACGGAACCGGTTTGCCAGCCTTATTTAGGTCTGCCCAAATCAATTCCATGGGTAAAGGCAATGAGTCTGAGTTGAACAACTGGGAATGTGCGGTATAGAGCTGACCTCAACTAACGACGCTCATCATCGTAAATGTGGTCACCTTTGAGCGCTAGCTTTAAGTATTTGGCCTTTTTGCTGACATTTTGGGTTGAGAATGGTCTTCTACGAATACATAAACCTTTCTGGATAACCACTGCTGACAAGTGTTCTCCTCAGGAAATCCTTCTATTCCTTTAGTGTACTGGACAAGAAATCTGTGGTGATCCAGGACGACGCCTACCCTGGAGGTTTGCGATTAATCCAATTTGAATGCTGAAGTCAATGGCACGTACATGGCTTCTGAATACACGTCATTGGTGGATGGTACCAGCCAATCAAAGACAGTGCAGACAGAAGTAAGATTATGCAAGCAGTATTGCAATCCGATTGGTGGAAGCCTAGATAACCAATAATCTTCTTTTGTACGTATTATTTAATCGCCCTCATTTTTTTCAATGAACGAACTACCTACTACTAACTACTTTTCCTCGCGTCTCGTTCACTTGGGATATTGAGAGCTCGTGCCAATGCGGTCCAGGGCTTCTGTAGTCCAGTCCGTGACAACTAATCCTTGATTCGTGTTCCGTGTTTTCAATTGCGTGGTTTACATTCCGAATTCCGTGCGTACCACTACGACTACTATAATCATTACAAAATCTCTCTTACCCGATGAAACAGGGTTCACACAAGCACAAGTTTGTAAGCCATGGAGAAAAGGCTGGAAAATTGTAGGTGTTGACCATTTTCGGTAAACTGAGCATTGTATGCTCCATTTATTTGCCTGTCAATAAAAATAAAGAGAGAAAGCGCATATAGTTTATGATGGCCGACCATAAATTGCATCGTAAATAGAGTGCATGTTATAAGTGGGAGATTACTGGATTCCGAACCCACACTACGTTAGCTGGTTGGCCAGAGGGTAGTACGCTTGCGTTCTTCTTGAGAGTTCCTGGGTTTAATCCTCATTTCAGTTTATGAATTTACACCGGTGATGAGACCTAATGGTATCAAAACAACTGTACAGTGTTCCCTAGTTTCTCCGTTCTCCCTTCAGTTGCTCTGTACACAACGAAATATGTTATATAACAGTTATCATTTTAACATATAATCGAGAAATATACAATGTAACGCATGAAGTGAAAAGTATGCTTTCAATCGTGAGTTTGCTCATGTTTTTTATAACCAAAGCGTTTGACCAACATACATACGGGCCCAGATGTAGCTTTCACAAATAGGTAACATCACTTTTTGAAAACTTGATGTAGTTCATATCTCATAAATCCAAAGTATCGTGTTGCCGTCCTTTATTCGATTTGGCTCCGAATCATCAAGGAAATCAAAGGGAGTGACGTATAGATGCATTTAAAACGTCTTGCGCTTTCCATGACCTTTGGATTTCAGAATAATAATAAAACTTTTTTGCTTGAAGCTTTAAAGCTCAGTGGTTGACAGATTAGTTTCACGCATATTCGTCATCCTTATAACTCAAGTTCTTCTTACAAAGTCACTCTTTTTATAGATGCCCTGGGTATTTGTTCCGAATTACGAAATAGGAATGATAAAAAGGATAAACTAATCAATTCATAATGTTCCTCCATTTAAACTTGACTTGTTGAAAGATATTATCAATAAAAATCCTGTACTGGACCATATAAGGATCCATTGTTATGGATCCATAGATGTTCACTAATCCCGAAACTCAGTGGTGAAAATAAAGTAAAAAACGACCAACAGGTGAATAAAGGAAGTTACTTCATATTATTCCACCATCAGTGTTTTGTAGTTAGTCAGTTATGAGGTACAGTCTCTTACCGTAATAATAGTTACCTACTAGACGTGAAATGAGACTGTTTTCCCACAAAGAAGGAAAATGTAGTGCTTTATAGACTTTCAGGTGATGGCCGATTCTATGATATTTATTTACTTTAAATAGACAAGCCAAAAGCACGAGTTTGCCCAAGGTATGCTGGATCGTTTCGCTGCATCTGCATATGTGCATATAGCGGTTCATCTGATCATTAATATGTACTCAGAATTAACAGCACCATAGGCAGAGTAAAATAGCGGTGACAGTTACTCACCAAACACATTTGTTACCAAGGTAGCGCTAGAGTTATCAGTTATTCACGCTGTTTATACAGTTGTGCAGATGCAGTAAAATGATTTAGGATACATTGTGCAAATCTGTTTTTGGATTCTCTGTTTAAACTCGCTACGGGAAAACTATGCTTCCAGTTTTATTACTTTATATTTTATTGAATTACTGTTTTTGTGGCTGTATTTAAACGAAGTATGGTAACTAAAATGCATGATGGTAACTGAAAAAGACTATACGGTTGCAAGTTTTCTCGTAGTGTGTACTGTGAGGGTGTGAATTTTTCTTTCCACCCAAGAGCAGTTCGTGACTGAGTCCAGGTGGGTCAAAGAATAAGATTGATTTCAAGCAGATCAATATGTGTGATTTTGGACATATACAATAGTTTTCATAGATTGGCTCGATCAATAACCGCGATCGATACAAACAATAAAAAATGTGTTTTGCCAATGATACTACCTGTAAGTTCAATTCTACAAGCTATCTCAATAATTTGCGTGCTAGGCCGGATTCATGCAACAATATATGTGAACGAGATGAACAACATCAAAAAATATGCTTATGTGTCACCTATTGTATCCTGCAGAATGTGTGCAGAAATTTCCTCGTTTGAATTATAGATACAACCTGATTGTGTCCACTGAATGAGTTCTCCAAAGGATCAGGCGAATTAGTGAACGGATTTGAGAAGCGTTTTTGCTTTAGCTTGCAATCATGAAGGAGCAAAGGTTACTTTGGAGCAAACCTTATACTTCCATTTTAGCTGGATGATGTGTGCAATGTAATGCATTCAGTGACACACTCGATAAGTAACTTTATTTTCTGTGATTCATTGCTTCTTGAATCGTGTAAATAATTGAAAATCCGTTTCAGGAAATCATAATTTAAGTGGTGGCACTTCAAATGACATAACTTAAAGTGTTCAGAACGTTTGGTAAGATCGATTCCAGAATGATAAAACGTGGTTTGGAATTGAATTCATAGCAGATTGTGCATGTACTGGAGGTATCCTACTTTACATATCATTCTAGTTTAGGTATCAAGAAAATTCAAAATCAAACAAGCTTGTTCTGTTTAGAGTAGTGGTAAAAGTTAACTCCATTACGTGATGAAGTCAATCGTGTAAAGGGTAAAAGAAGATTAAACTGAAATCCTAGGCATCTCGGCCATCATCAGCAGGGCAAATATACCTACCGGGATGATGACTGAACCCGGAACCTCGAAGTAAACTGTCTACTTGGGTGCTGAGAAGCTGATCAGGCCGCTTTTCATTCTGTCACTCCAAACAATCGCAGCAAACTGACTAACAGCATGTAATCCTGGTCACCTGAATACCACTTTCGAAGGTATTACTAATAAATGTGGTTGCTTGTGAAACTCCGGTAGATGACGATTTGAAACTATCATATGGCAAGTTTTGTTGCCTGCGCAATTCACCATATCAGCTTCTTTGCAGAATTGCGTTGACGATGTCAGTGCTATGTGATTTAGGTTATTCTTTCTTGACCTGGGTATTTTAAGAATTCCACATGCAATACACTCTGTGTTATTCTATACGATTCTAAACTTACGGTAATTTTTTCAGCTGAAATGGGGTAATACTGCGATGATCAATCTAACAATAATTATGACAATCGTTATAATATCAACAATAAAACCTTGAGTTTTCTTTTACACTATTTTTCTTTCTCTTCCGTGAATAAAACAAACAATCTATGCTGGATGGAAATAAATCCTGACTACGGATGAAGTTCTGGTTGACACTTTAACAAAGTTCCCCGTTTTTAAAACCCTTAAACGCTTTGCACTAATGATCAAAGCGTTTCAAATATTTCATGATGCCTTACTTACTCACTCCAATAAAAAATGGCATTCGATACCACTTTCAGGTATTCGGCTGTGAATTGTCCAAGGGCTTATGCAATACTCTTCGTCCGTTAAAACACCAGGGAATATAATGATTTATGTTTACAAACATCCGTACACTTGTATCAAACCATTTTTTGAAATACTGCAACGCTAGATAATCCAATTTACGGAAATTTGCTAAAGAAGCTATTCAACTTCGTATTTGCATTAGGCATGATTAAATATGCATTATTTTCACAGGTCGAATTCAAGCCGACAAATTTTCTACTACGGCAAAGAAATTTATTGGGCAATTGTAGTTGACCGGTTTTCACACTTTGAAAGTTGTTTCTTCAAGAATTTCATAGGAAGCAACTTACTGAGAATTTCTTTATCATGTGAATTTGTTGCCGCCATTTCGTGAGCAGTAACAATCTGTCTACATGAACAGGATTTTGAATTCTGATTCTGATTCAGTCTTATAGTTGATCCTGATAGAATTTATACTTCCACGCGGGACTCAATAAATTGTGTCTAGGTTCTATCATAAAACCAACTGCTATGGTTATCCACAATAAAACGGCAAACATACTTCTACTCTGGAATGAGACTAGCTTGTTGACTTGCTTCAATAAAAACACCAATGTTTATTTTTAATTTTTAGTGGGGAGAACAGTCTTTCTTTCATGGCATTGATGACAGTCAGGACGGTCTGTTATTCATCATCAAAATATTTAGTTTAATCAACGCCTGATACCACTGAACAATCCTGGAAGCTGGTCGTAAGGAATGCTGGAAACACTACATGAACGGGTCCACCTAAAATAGCACTCAAGGTTGGTGTTGTGTTTGTCTTTTTGAAACAGCGAACGAACAACTGAAGAAGCTTGTTAGGTAACAGAAAGGACGGCATTGCATCCCGATCGACTTTATATAAAACTCCAATTATGTTAGCAATCAAAAGTGATGATAGAACACAGCATGATATGCGGTCATATCAGATCAACGCTACACCTCTACCTTTCAGTTAACAACGGACAACGTTTTAATCCGGTATGCGCGGCATCAAGCCAAAACAGAGATGTGTTATTATTTGGAGCAAGGAATGAAGTTCACAAAGCTGACTGAATTGCGGTGAAAATTCTTGGAAACTAGGTGTGTATCAAACTGTCGAATTTTCTCTTTCGGATCGTACAATCAAGATTCATGGGAAACAAAAACTGTGCTGCAAATCTCATCACCCTAAGTTCAGTATCAACTGCGGTCACTCATGATAAACTTCAGTAGTATTTCAAATATGTCCCAACTTCTGTAATCAGTGCACTCACCTACGCTGTCCGTCGCACAATCTACTACAGAGTAGAAATGTGCAGTGAATTGTGAGAAGACCCTCCATGAAGTGATAGGGTATACCACAGAATTCCCACTTCTGGCATCTTTTTCCCCACCGAAATTGAGCAAGATGTGTTTTGGTTGGTAATTGTAAAACTATCGGAATAAGAAATAATTTCGGTAATTTATGGATTGAATACTCCAACTGTGGCATTAAGAAAACATATTAGCGAACAACGCTTGTTTTTAATAACCTCTTCCCAGGACTTCTTGTGGCGGAGG
>UZAN01044092.1:17209-37998 GCA_900618425.1 Echinostoma caproni
TCGGAAACAAACCATCTCCATTCTCAGTTCTGACGTCCGATCTCTTATCGGAAATATGGCCGACCTAATCAGCTTCATCAAGCAACGTGAGTATGCACAGCTATGTGTGATTATGCTACAAGAAAGTTAGCTCTACAATGAAATTGAGGATGAAATAATAAACTTGGATGGATTCGCTAGCTATCGTGTCGATCGTCCTTTCCTTATTCTCGATGGGGAGGTGGCGTCATCACGTTTGTCAAAAATCAGAGGTGTCGTCTGACCAAAGATATGTTTTCTTATTCCACACGTTATATAAACGCATCAGAAATTCAATGTAAGCCCATGCATTTTAGCTTTTTTCGGTCACTTATTCTTGTGAATGTGTATATAGCCCCTCTTGCTCATCTCATATTCTTAATGATTTTTATGATTCTCTTTCGACTACGCTGATTGATTATGTAGATAATTCAATCTGTACCATTTGTGGTGACTTCAGTAATTCTGATACCCGTTTCTTAACCACCTTCAAAACATCGTTACCTTTCCCACTGGGCTTGGCGCATATCTGAATTTGGGTTTAATCAACCTTCCCAATTTACTACTTGTAGAACGCCGTCCCCCACCGGGAATATCCGATCATTCTATGTTGTAGTTTTCACCTATCATCTTTAGTAGAACGAAGCATCGTCTCTTTACTTGAAGTCGTGTTCACACGTTTGAAGTAAGACTGTTCTCCGGAAAACCTCACGATATTAAGCGAACTGATCAGACATCCCGACCTTACTTTGTTTTCTGATCCAAACCCTTCCGTTTTCTGTGATCAATTAACAAGCTACTTAAGCTTTTGTCACGATGTCTGCTGTACCTTAGAGATAATTTATATGCGTTTCAATGGCTTCTCTTCCCCACACCTCAAAAAAATTCGTCGTAAAAGGAGCGTGCCTTCAAAATGCATAAGCGCGAAGACATGCGCTCCCTTTCTAAATCCTTACGGGCTGAACTTCGAAGGCTAAACTGTTTATACGCCCGTGATCGGCTTGACACCAAAGATAGTCGTGAGACTTAGCAAGCCCTCATGCTGATTTCTGGCATCAAACCCTCACACACTGCTGCGGTCACCATATATGGTCTTAATCAGGGTTTCACCAACGGTGAAGCCGCTCTTACTGCTCTACTTAATGAATGTGAAATAAACACCACCACTGATCCCGTCGCCAGCGTTGCAACTGTCGATATTTGTCAAGAGTTGGCTCAAATAAATCCTCACAAGTCCTGCGGCCCCGACGGAGTCTCACCCACTGTCCAGGTACTGAGTGGACTTTTCAATGATTGTATTTTGCAGCAACGTATTCCCAACTGCTGGAGAATAGCCTCTATCACATTTGTACCGAACAAAGGATCCTCAAAATTCCGTCCCATTGCCTGCACCTCAGTTGTCTTGAAGGTGTGTGATAGGCTCCTCCTTAAGACCCTGCCCACACAACTCAATGTTAGTGACCCTTGTTTATCTGTCCCACTATGTTTTAGCCAACCTGTATAAGAAAAGCAAGGTTATACGCACATTTTCTTGACTATAGTGATGCTTTCAATACACCTGATCGACAAACTCTTCGGGCGGATTTCAACCTCATACGATTGAACTCTTGGCCAGCTATGTCTCCAACCGTCAGCCCAGGTTTGATGAAACCCAAACGAAGCGATTACGCCGTTCCTGAAGTGTGGAACATATATCGCAGACAACAGGCTTGATCATCTTCACTGTGCCATTCTCAAATGGTCAGTGACCTTGTGCAAAAGTACAAAGAATTTCACCGCATTTAACTCGTTGGATTTGGAACCGTCAGTACACTGCGTTTAAACTCTGATCTAGTATCTGATCGTGCTTTGCATAAAGTCTAAGCATGCGGCTGCTTGCACCCGTCTATTCGCACTAAATTTCGACACATTGCATCTCTCAGTGTTTTACGTCTGTGTGATATCTGAATCGAAAAATATTTTTTAACATATTTAATTTACTGGTCTACGTTTAAAGTCTCTTCGACTGCAACATAATTTGTTACGCTTTCACATATAATATAAGAGAGTGTGATTTAATAGAATTAAAGCGCAACTAAACTCACACACATTCTTTGTTTTTTTATAAACACCCAACTTGTTTTTAGCAAGACTCAGCTCCAAAAATGTCGTTCATATTCATTCTCTCTCATGTATTTATATATGTATATATCAATGTACGCCTTAGTTTTGTGAACAACATTAGTGTTTTTTTATAAATGGCTTATTATTTTTCCGAGTTTATTTGTTCACTGACCTTGGCAATTAGAGTGGATAAAGTCTCGACAATAATGTGGGTTACATCCTCAACGCAGCTACACCTGTAACTGGGCAGCTTTTAAGAGTCGTGAGTAGATAAGCTTGAACACATGAGAGAGACAAAGATACTTCGTTGACATTCAATTTATGAATAAACCAAATATGGTGTGCATCCACGGCACTGATAACCAGTTGTGTTTTCCTCCGCGTTCGGTCAACTTGTATGTGCTGAGTGCTTGTGAACCAATTGTTAAATGAGTCAATTCACATGCAATTGAGGCCAGGTGATTATAAGCTATTATAATACTTTGAAACAATTGCAATAATTGACCCCACTTTAAGCGACGTACCGTTGTTTCGTTTTGGATGCAATTAAAATGAAAACGTCTTGACCTGAACAAAAGCTAGAAAACCTATTCTTAGTGATGGCTACTTGGAACAAAACTTTTGTGAGATACACTTCATGTATTTTTTAGTTTGTGCACAACAGTTGCAAATCAAAGCAGTCAGACTAGTTACTTGGGTGAGTGTTCAATTTAGCTGAAGAAAAAACAAGTTGAATCGCATGCATTCTCTAGTTCGATGTTTTATAAGATACCAACTTGCAAATAACCTACCACTGAAAAGGTTGAATATTGATCATCAACTGACCTTGCATTATTAACTTCGTCTTCGGGCAGATATATTTATTTTATTATGTACAAAACAAACTGATATAGGATTGGTCCGTAAACTTGGAAAGAAATACTATTCCTTTGAGTGGTTGCTGATATAGAAAAGGAAGATGAAACCGACTCAGTAAGAGGGAATGAGGAGGATACTCACTGAACGTTGATCTTATTGCGGTTCAGTGGGCTACTGGTTCTAATGTCGTCATCACTTGAATGAGTTTGTGACCGCCCTGATATTTGAGACAAATTGAAGCCGAAGCAGCTGTGGCTCATTTATCTTCTACACATGCAGTGATTGGTTGGTGGTTGTTCAGACTTCTGCTGATGAAATTTCACTTTGTAATAGTTTTAATTTCACTCGGATAACTTGTTGATATTTGATGAAGAAAAACTGCCTTAGCACACCATCACTAATGTACTCTGTTTACGGTCCACTATGAAACGAACTTTCATATATCAATGCCACTGGTGCTTCATGTCTGTTGATTTTTTTAACTTTCTGTCGAGGTAAAGAAACTCAGTTTGATAACATTCGGTTTCAGATTTAGTTTAGGGATCTTACCCGACAATCAAGGACATCCTGGGTTTTCCATGAATTTGTCAGTGAAGGCAACTGGTTCTCACGCAGAAAGAATCACTGATCACTATTAAGGCTACTGTGAGTAGAATACGTTACTCATCTCAAAGTAATATCCGATGGAGCACCCAGTACAGAGTTATCGTCGTTTATGAGATCATGAAAAACTGTAATTCATTCTTATTATCACCTAGCTCATTCACTAAACAATCAGGATCGAACGGATGCAATCAGAATGCGAAAAGATGCGACGGATTGAGCAAAGATACAATAGGAATAACAACCCATCCAATGAAGCTAAGTTGTGAAGGGAGAAGCTGCAAATGACGAATTGTTGCCACTGACATTGTGGGTTGAATGTAGTAGTTAGTCCAGGAATGATTTTTCAGTATCCAACAACATATACATTTGAACTCCGATGAATAAATTGAAAGTGTTGATACATCGATGAACATGTTTTAAACAATGATCATCTCCACAGACAAAGCTATGGAGTCTCCTCTTAAGCCCAAACCAGCAGACATTTTCTATAGAAGAAAAAGGAAATTGGAAAGAGAAAATACGATATTTTGACCTATATTACTGATATTTCGACGATAGTTATACGGTTCGTGATTCCCAAATCAGTCAAGCACAGCTTTCGTTTCAACTGTGAACTAGAGAACAGCGGAAAGCTAACTTTCATAGATGTGTTATTTAAGTGAGAGGACAGCACTATCCAAAGAAGCGTTTTCCACGAAACAACGTGGTTTGGACAGTATAAGCATTTTTGTAGCTTGTCCAACTTAAGCACAAACGTCACCTGATCAAGTTTATCAAAGCGAGCGCGTTTGCTTTCTGGTGATGATATGTTGCAGTCTGAGATAAGTTTTATATATGTATATATATTCTCGACGAAATTTCATTATTAAACAAATGTGATTTGAGACCAATACAATCAAAAGTTAATTTCTAGAATGTTTTCATTACCGTTCCGTTTAAGGACAACAATGCCTTGGAATTTTCCAAAGAACGTCTATCCAAAGTGATCCCTACAGCCCAACCTTACATTCTTGCTATCCTTCTACATTTGATGTTCTAGCAAATCAAAAACAAGCTGCTCATTGCTCCAAAATCTCGGTTTTGTATCTTTTCACGTGCTGCTGTAGTGTGCAATACATTGTATAAATTACCAGGCGGTTATCAAAACGTATCGCTGCACATTGTCCTACGGCCCCTGCAAAGGAACGATTAGTTGCATTCGCAGTTAGGTTTATGGTCATCTCGTCGATAGTGAGTATGTTGTGAACGAATTGAATGCATCTGAAATAATTACGAATTTACCACGGAGATATGCTAAAGGAATAAGAAGGTGCTTTTTAATCGTCACGGAGGCATTTTCAATCCTGAAGAACGTGTTCAGACACTGTTGGTACCCTGCACGGACAGCCGATTGATTGTGCATAAAACAGAACATAACCTCTACTCCCCACGATCACGCCCCCATCCAGTATCATTTACTACAAGCTTAACAGTAATATACTTTTGTTTTCACTGCCCGTCCCCATTTCATCACTTGCTATGTATGATATTTATTTTCTAACGTATCTTATGTAACTTCGTCCCACTTGCTCGCCGTAGCTCACACCTTTCATCATCATTTTGGTTAATTCATTACTGTACCGTTATTTCATTTGACTTTTGTCCTCCCACCCTCTCCACGACTAGCACTGACTACCGTTAAACTTATCACACTCACATGCTTTGCTTGCTTGTACCTGTCACCTTTATAAACTCAGCTGTACTCAGCCAAGCAGATATCAGTACTATGATCACGTTATGCATGTTAACGCGTGATGCGGCATGTTGAAACGAAGTTTCTTCGGGAACACCGTTCCTCACATTATGTATTTTGTTCCTCTGTTGTTTCTAACTCGATCGCTTCCCTCGTAATGCTTAAAGGAATGAATGATAGATTTCTATCAGTTATTGAAGTAATTTAAGTAAGAAGTAATTTAATCACGAAGTATTACTTGATATTACATGCACGTATTATCACATAATAAATTAAGTTAATTCCGAAATCGTTTCGCTACATTTCATTTGGTGTGTACTCCATTTTACTGCACAACGAATGTGCAATTTCTTTTCCGACCAAATGATTTAAACAAACTCGACGGTGCGGTTATGGGAAACCATTTTGGTTCTGTTGTAGTTGGCGATTTCATGTCCAGTCACAAAAACGAAACCAGCAGTTTATTGAACTGCGTGTTACTCGGCAGGAGACACCTCGATGTTGCGTTGATAATCATCCGAGCTCCAGGGAAACCATGGTGTTGATAGCTGAGCTGAATTTATCCCATTCTTTCACTATGGGAGCTGAGGAAAACAACGTACACCCTTTTGGTGTCACCTCTGGTTAAAGACCGGATGATGCCATTTCGAATTCTCTGAATGTAAAATCAAAGTAGACTAGTCAATGCATGCAGTTTGGAAATTTACTCACCAACCTAATGCAAATGGGCTCTTGTGAGTACTCTGTTTGGTCAAGCTAGACCACTGTGCACTTAGAACAAATTAGCAGCTGAGCTTAGTTTACTCACAGAAGCCTCAAATCTCAATAGATGCGAAGTTTCCATTCAACTACCTTCCCAGGCGATGACGTGAATCAACTATTACAAACGTAGCTTGTGCAACTGTAGCTCGCACATGTTCGGTGCAAATCCGGTTGTTCTCTTCAAAACAAACCGAAATATAAGGTATCCAGTCAAAATTCCACTCTCTCCTAAATGAATGAATATGACTGCGGGGATGTGTTAAGAGAAGAAGTAAAGACTTCTGGTATTGTGACGGTACCAAACCGTAGAAGGGATGATGATGGACTATCAGGATCCATACCTGTGGTTGTTTCGGTCGAACCAAGGAAACTGGGTTCACCTCCAGAAAATGAGATTATTTGAGCAGTATCTTCTGGAATCCTTGAAACTGAATGGTCCTTCTCTGAATGCAAAAATGCACTGTTTCTACTTTTACCGTTTACAACACAGCTTTTTTGTCTACTTTTGTTTCCGCAAAGAAGTAGAATGACTTTCCGAAAGTGCTTGCCGTATTGAGTGCCTGAGTTTCGAAAAGGCAGAAGTGAGCCGATTCAATCTTTTAATGAAATAATGAGGAAACAAAGCTGAATTTTGATGTTTCTGGGCTCTTATTTGCTTCTCCACGATGATTTTGCTTTGGGAAAGACCAGTTTTTTTCCAAGGGAATTGAATAAATCGGCAAATAGTTCAACAGTACCGTTTATTGGCCTTTTGAAGTTCATCCACATGACTGAAAGAAAAGCTGATCTTTGAATAAAGAGAATGTTTTCACGAAAAGTGTTATGGGGAAGAAAGGGACTAAGGTGTGCTAGATCTTGGTTTGAAAAGGTGACAACTTTCGATGACTATTCACGTGCTTCAGATAGAGAGTAAACTCATTCACATCTGGTTGACCTGAGATGAGGTACTAATATAAGCACCCAATTTTGCTATTTCTATAGTTATATCTTACCTAGGATTAGCTTTGAATAATACCCCAAATGTGGCAATTACTAAGAAAGCCTAATTTGCAAATGCAACACGAGTTGTGTTAGAATGATATACATGGTTCTGCGAAATGTCCTTTTCTAGGCATTGATAGTTCACCAGGAGCTTATTGTCCTAAAGTGAACTATAATTTTAAAGTAACTTAACTTTATGAATAATAAGCGTCAAGAAATCAGGTCATTTTCACAGGTATTCCATGATGCACCAATGCGTCCGGTTTTCGTCTAGCAGCAGAATGCACATGGAAATGAAAAAAAATACTGACACAGTACGCGAAACATGCTCATGATTGATGGGAGAAAAAATTGGCACCTCTATGGAAACTAATCATTTCCGATCGTGTTGCGGAAAAGTCCACCAAGTAATACTGTTCCTCTTAAAGCATATTTTGCCAGAGAATCAATAATGAATAATGCTCCTGTGAACAGTCGGTTCGTAATAGTTTCGATTGGGATGAACATTAAGAACCTCTCTCTTAGCTTTTCAGTTTAATGTATAATTGTTGTTCTAATTCATGAATCACGAATAATTTTCCAAACAAATTAAATTCCTAATTCACATAAAAGAAGTACAGTGCATTGAGATACAAGCCCCAAACTGTTCACTCATTTCGAACATACATCACATGCAAGGACATCGCGTCACTATTCGAACACGATGTGTGACCGTCACCTTTAAGCTTCATTTGGTCATTATTGCTTAATCACTCTTGTCTTATAACCTAGTCTAATCGCTGCTGTAGACCACAAATACAGGTTCCTTCAGTATTTGAATTATCTTTTTTTTGTTATGAGCGATCTCCTCATACATGAATAAAGTTAATTTTGGTCTCATGTACTCAAACTTCAAACTCAAACTTCAATTTTTCCTAGATCTACGCTCGACACAGAAACTGAGTGGATTGCAAACAATATTTTGACTTTTAGTTCATTATTGTAGATACGGTCGAATATAGGTTGTTAACCGGAAGCAATCGACTTTACACTGTTTAGCTCGCTGATAACAGAAAATTGCTCTTGTTGAATCTTGCCGTATCGGGGAATAGTGAATTCCACAGCACATAGATATCAACTGCACTTGCCCGCCATAGCCTATAAGAACAGTTAAGTTTAATAGAACACAGTCGGACGATAATTTTCATATAATTTTACACTATAATTCTTTGTTTTAGAAGAATAAAATCCATCTCATGGGGCCAGAATAAGATAAGATTTTGGAATGAGAACCAAGAGGAACAGACAGCCTTAAAAAGAGTGGTGTTTAAGGGTACTTACGTAGGTTAATGAATAATGGTTCAAAACAATGATCTTTCAAACACACAAAAACACCAGTAGCGTTCTGTGATTATGTTCCTATTGAATAAAAATCAACAAAATAATTAAGATATTACACAAAGAAGGAAAAATTCCTTTTATCACAGTGCTTTCTTGGCGTGTGGATAAGCACGGGTGTGGTGAAAACGAATGTTTGCGATAGAAGATTTGTGATCTTATTCTTTTGAAATTTTTATCTAAGAAAACCATAGAATTTCATTCGAAACATGGGATTGCGTGCCAATTCGGCGGTTCGATCTTCAACTTCCTTATCGCCACTTCCGTAGTCTGGTGGAAACGAGCCATAGTTTAATCGAGTTAATAGTGAACTTGTCAAGTGACCATTTAGTTTGATCTCATCTGGGAGTGATGAGTTTTTCCACGACCACGAGTACAACGGAGCTGTGTTGATTGGGAATTGCACTTGGGATGTGCTCGGTTCCATGCTGGATTGGCATGAGGAAATGAATGTGAATACGAGTCTTCAGGCAAACATACTGCATAAGAAAATCATGTAAAGATTTGCTTAAATATGCTCTCATCTGATGTATGTATGTGAAATCATCAATAGAATGAATAACAATTTGAGGCGACTAAATGTTTTTAATAGTTAACGTTTGTGAGGGTGTTACACAGGGGTTGGGAGGAAAACAGCGGAATACTTGATTGAATCACTGTATGTAAGCACATCGTATTTCCACGTGTATGGTCCCAGGATTTGTATTTGAGCACGTTGGTCTGGTGAACTAGTTCTCTGAAAGTGATGTTATTGTGCGAATATGTTTTTTGAGCAGCTTGGAAAGATGGGTTCGTAAACCTAAAGGAACAAACGCTTCTGGTCAAGTTTTTATTGCAGATATTTTTTGTTTCGAGATAAGGTAGGTAACACTGGCAAAGTAAAATATTTATGCTGACTCAAGGAACCAGTGACTACCAAATGAGCGAACTTCGCACTTGAGAATAGCATGGGAACATCTTGACTTAGCCTAGGTAGAATGAGAGAGGAAACCTAGTAAGCGTTTATGGATTGAGATGTTGGGCAAGTTAGTCTGTGCGTGTGTGTTTGCGTGCCCTAAATTATAGCCATGACATGATAAAATTACAACGCCTACACCTGAAAACACACGAAATGAATTTGCTGGCAATGACCGATAATGCCTCGAGTTTTCTAAATGTATACCTGATATAACCCTTGGTATGTTCAAATAAATATGCACGGGATAGCAATCTGCATAAATCTGAAGAGTTCGTTAAGCAACAATGGACTAATCACGGTATTGAACATTGCACTTTCTCACATGTATTCCATGCACCACTTTTAAAGCAGGGTTATTGATTCGTAGCATTTAACATGAAATTGACAACTAGGGCACTGGACAAAGTAAGAACAATGTGCAATTATTCTGGATGATTCAAAGAATTCCACAGACGTCAGTGAGAATTTTCATTTTTTCACGCATTCGATGCGTTCTAGTCACGATAGAGTTCCATAAGTCAAACCGTTACCGAGCGCTAGCCACCGGATTTATCATAGTTGGAGCTCAGAAGCAGAGCACACCGGCTGGTCCCCAAAATGTTACCCGTCAATTTTTGAATTGACATCTTAGCCCTGAGCTATACTAGCTCTGGTATCGAGAAGTAAAAATAGGGAGGCAGCATTTGCCCAGAGGTCTTTGACACACTTTTGCTATTGGACGTAAAATGACAAGATTTTTCCATTCCACAAAATGTTCATACACTATGATTACTGTCTGATAACCCAGCATGATGATCGTGATTCAATATCTATGATCCAGAAAAACAAAACTATAAGCAGCTAAAACCGTTTCTAGGTATTTTTATTTATTTGGTGAATCGCATTATTTAGCCCATGAATCAAGCAGTAATTCACTATATTTGACAGCATCATATAAGAGATAAGAAGTGAAATTCATAGCCAATAATAAAATAATATTGTCAATTCATTCATTCTATTTTACAAGTGTTGAGGATTGTCTCAAGTTGTCAAACGCTAACGTAGCCTTCTGTACGCGAACTGACACTTCATCCGTGATGCGTCCACCGGGTGAGATGTAGCTGCCCAAATTATAAAATTTATCTACTTGCCCTATTACTTCTCCAGTTAGAGTGAGGCTGGGTGCTGGACCGACCCAGTCTTGTAGCAGCATTTTACACTTTGAAGGTGCAAAGCGCACACCGAAATGTCTACACTAGCACTCAAGCTATCCAGAAAAGCGTGTAACTTACCTGGATCTTCACCCAGTAACACAATGCGATCAGCATACTTCAGATCAGAAAGTGTACCACCTGGAAGTAAATCGATGCCACCATCCTCGCACGAGGATAGGGCTGTTTCCATAATCAAATCTATCACAAAATGAACTAGAAAAGGAAAGAGAAGGCAACTGTGTCGAATACCACTTTATGTATTGAACTCGGGTGGAGAAGTGCCGTAAGCCCGGAATAGACCTAATCTAGTAGTATAAAGTGATCGTAATATTGAAATTAACTTCTCGGGCACACCCTTCAGGGACAGGCAGTGCCAGAGTAGGGAGCGGTAAACTGAGTCGAAAGCTGCTTTCGGATCCAGGAAGATTGAGATGATGGGTCTATGAAAAGAATGTCGATGCTCCAGAATTTGGCGAAGAGTGAAAACGTGGTCGATACAACTTCAACCAGGTCTGAATCCGGCGTGCACCGTTCGCGTGCGGCAGACAATCGACGGAGAATGATCCAAGCTAGAAGTTTAGAAGTGATGTTGCTTAAACTAATTCCTCTGTGGTTTTCGCAAGATTGTTGAGGATAGCTTGATTGAGATGCATTATTTGTGCACGCATAACGATTGCTATTCGACCATGAGGTAACATGAAAGCATGCTTGAATCTCCGTACGGAAGTTTCATTTTCCATGGTAGAAACAACTGGAAATATAAGTGGACGAACGCTTGCTAAACCGAAATATCTAACTTTAGTATTCATATCTGCTTTAGGACGTACGCGTTGTTCCAGAACCAAGGAAACTTGTTTGACAGCATCAGGTTAACAACTGTAATCCGTAATAAGCATACTTCAACTGATTATGAGCAAATGTGATGTGCGCTGTGTATCAATACCAAAATGGCATGAAATGGACGACATTAAATCATTTGATTGTTCAATTCGTCATGTAACCGGAGGAAATATTGACATGGAAAAACAGATTTGCTGTAAGGTAGAGGCGTAGGAAGGTTAATTTCATCCCTAACTGGATGACCCCAAACGCACTTGGTTTGCGTACACATGCTTGAATTTCCCCCTTCGTTTCGTTAAACAGTTAATCTCATAAGGCTTAACTCGAATATTTTCCCATGGATAGGTTTATTTGTCGAATCATTCACCTTAGCTGGAAATCAAAAGGATAGCTTACCAACAATCAAAATTATCTAACAAAACAGCACACTAAGGCTTTATTTCGATAGATGATGATCAGAAATAACAATATATGCACTGAAGTCATCATGCGGTGAGCAATTGAATGCAAAACGAAAGACCTAATAAACAGCACTTTCCGATTACCTACTTTGGCGCCATATGAAGACCGCCATCGGGATAATGGTCTCTCCATTCGAAAGTCGAAACATCCGAGATATTTAAAAGGTGTCTTCAAATCTCGATCAGTGAAACCTCTTATGATTCTTGCCTATGCAAAGTCTACATTGCTTTCTTGTTGTCAAACAAAAGATGCTGGTTTAAGTTATTTTCCTAGTCGAGTAACAAATTGTCTGCGCCCATTTAACATATTGGTTATATCAAAAGATGCTTGGTTTGAGGCATTCAAGAACACTAGCGCAGCTTGCTTGATTGGGGCTCAATAAGGAAAGGTGGAACAGCAACTCTAGCTCACTTGTTTGGAACTTCACATTGTTCCGCAATTAATGAATAATTCGGTACTATTTACATGATCGTCGGATCACATTCCAATCAAGTAACTCTACGCTAACGGTCAACTGTCAAAGCGGTTCTGCTTTGGTGAAACCATCCACAGATTATGATTAAAACCAATCAATCACAGCGTGATTGATCATAACCAGTGGCAAAAGTTAGACTATCACAATACATGTCAAAGAGGGTTGTTAAATTGTTTATTTCTTCAGCCTGATAGGACACGTATTTTAAGGATTTCCAAGACTAAGAAATCAGAAGACTGATAGAGTGCAGGATATGCACTGGGAGGGCAAATCTGTCTTTCACTGTTTGCTGCCTTACTGGTGCTTTCGGATGCCAGTGATTGATGAGAGTAAAAAATAAAATCATCATGCTTTCGTAATTACAGTTCAATCATTGGTGTCCATACAAGGATGATGGCCAATTAGATATGATTTTTCAGTCATGTTCCACGTCATCAGGTGGGGAGTTCCCAACAGTTACTGTCGAAAAGGAGCTAGTTGTTTTCTATTATCCTAGAAACGTGAAAAACCGATTGTTATAAAACGTGACGGGACAAGGGACTTCGGCGGCACAAAACTGTTAATGTTTGTTCCAAATTGCTTGTTCACTTCGCAAATCGTTTAGGAAACCAGCAACTGAGATCTAAAGAAGTAAAAATATCACTTCCCTTAAGTCAAGAAAATACATACACGCGTTGTATAAGGAATGATTCAGTTTTTACCAGCTGAGCAAATTTAGTTTGTGTATGATGTCATCAAGGCTGGTCAGTCAATGAGCAAGGCTTGCGTGTTTACTCCTGAAACGTTAACCACATATGGCCTCAATGATACTCCATACGGTATGATTATAAACCAGCGGAGCAATTTCTTCAAAAATTTCGAACATGAAATGAGCTAACCTAATTTTTCATTTTCCATGTTTCTTTATATGAAAATCAAACGTTTCATTGGATATCTGTGAGTTTATCTTTATTAACACAGGAAAAGGTTCTCAACATTTGAGGCATAAAATGGATGATATATTCGGTGAAATGTTATCAGAAATTGCAACCCAAATTCGTTACTGCACAATGAGCAAACCACGTATCGTTTAGTCACGTGTACCTAAGTAAAATCCTGTCAACCTGGTCAAACTTTATGATTCGACTTTTCATTCTTCATACTACGAATGTTTCTGGTTCTTGATTGTACGAAAATCTATCTCCTTCATTCTCCTGTCCATGAATAACCAAATATTCGGTGAGCACACTGGTCATGCTGGAGGTACGAATACTTAGTGTGGCTTATAATTTTGACAATATAATTAAGATATGGTCTGGCTGTTTAACTCTCTAGGATCCATTTCATTCTTAATCAGTAAATATCTTTTCTGAACTTCGCACTTATTGGCTTAATAACAAATACAGCCATTGCAGCAAATTCATTTTTTCTGACCATTCATTCCGCCCAGCAGCGCAAACCTGGATGTAACCACCATCTCCTTGTGCAAAAGATCGGATTATTATTTTGTCCTTTCATGTTCCGCGTGGTTGGCATAGGCATAGGCATATTCTTCCGACACGAGGTCTCAAGTTGAAAATGGCCTACTCACTCCAGGTTACCTGTCGCCACATTTCAGTGTGCCTTTGCCATCACCATTTTGCACCATTTCGCAGTTTCCTGTGTATTTTTAAGAAGAGTCCGACTTCCGGTCGAATTCTGTTGGTTAAAGCGGTTGTTAAGAACAGCATGATAAGACAGGTAGAGAAGCAGTTGATGTTAGCCATTCTCAAGAAGAACTGGTTCTTTGGCACCGATCTTTTCACATTTCTCACAACCGCTCTGTTACTTTACTTCTTTCTGAAAGTAGTGAATCCAGCTTATCACCATCCTAACACCCGCATTACGGGCCGTTGCATTTCATCACCTTGGTTTATCAGGTTTCCATATTATTATTCTTCGTTGAATGAATTGACTCCAAACAGGCCCAGGGCCAGTCTGACAACTCGCACTCAGGGGAGTGTTGGTGTGGAGTGTTGGGTATTATAATATCGGACCCCTTCGCCGGATCAATAATGCCTGTGGTCACTACAAAACTCACAGAAGTGACCTCGGTCATACTTAGTCAAACAATTTATAACGGGGGCTCACAATAACACGAGTTTAAACAATTCCTCTGAAGGAGCTTGGCTCTACATTCTGGGTTGAAGGAATTGTTTTAATTTATGTATACGTAAATAGAAGGCAATATGCATTGCAGGAAACAATCTGTTAAATCAAGATACTATGGAACTCCTCGGATCACTCGAATTGTACACCAGGAGAAACAGGAATCAATCAAACTAGGCACTAGGTAAATAGCCAAAGACAGATTTTTAGGTAATTACAGTGGTTCGCTATAATTTATTGAAGTAACCAGTATTCCATATTCAGATGTTTCTCTCGATCCGGAGTGAGTGATGATAAAAAACGCGTGAAAGGCTTTAGGTATGTGTACGGATCTTGTAAACCTGAAAAAATGTTTCTCCTCACTTATATAGTTTAGCCGATACTAATATGTCCATTGTAAATAAATCTGTCATCATTTTACAGTTGATTATCATTCATTATTGTCTTTTCCCTCATACTCTCAGTTATTTTTCTTCGACCAGTAATAGCATTGCATTTAACTAACTATCGGATCATCAAAGAGCTTGTTCGTAAGAGGTTTATACAATCGATAAATAACTGTTTAAAATAAATTCACTCTAATTCTTAATTATTCATAATTTTTTAAAAGAGATCCATAAGTTTATCATTAGAAAGTGCAATTTGCCACACATGAATTGATACTAGATTAGCCTTGAATTGTGTTATTCAACTTATTGTGCTTTAGAGTAATGCACAAACAAATATTGTTCATGGTGTTTGCAAATGATACTGAGTTTATTTTTTATCTCACTTAGAGCAGCCCAGTGTTTAGTTGCTCGTTGACAGTCTCGCAGTAAATCGTTTTCAAGCACAGCACGTAGCTGGGTGAGAAAATAAATACCTAAGTGCATTTTGTGTAGAGCTTCGTTTGAAATGTCAATGCAAGAGGCACTTTGAATCAGTGACCGGTGAATCAGTGAATCAGTGAATCGGTGACCGAAAAGTTCATCAATGACGTACCAATTCTTTCCTATGGTAAAGACTTAAGTTTAGGGTATTTGTTCTAATGTGAGACTTTTGTGCTACGTTTGCTAAACGTGGATGTCACCTTATTTCTGAAAAGATTATGGGACACTTTTTTTGGTGTGTGCCTATACAGCTATCCACGAAGTTCGAGTTGTTACAAAAGCACTGAGTAAAACTAGTCACATTTCGTTTCTCACCAAATTTCTGAACATTTGTAAATTATCTGTCAGCGCCGCGCTCATCATGCCAATAACTAAGAAAACATAAAATAATCACTCGGTAACATATTCAAACTTCGTGTGAGTGTCCCAATCGTGGCATATGCATATGTTCTCAAAAACGTCATTATTACGCCATGACCCTTTGAAGCACAGCGTATTCATATCATTGTGAATCACAGTGCAGAAAAACAGACCTAAGTTATTTATTTGCGCTGTCAGTCTTATCAAGTTTCGGCTGAAGATACCTCTTTTCAAGTTACTTTCACATGCATCCGACAAATGGCACACAACATAGACCGATTTTTATTACCGAGAGAACTATTTGGGTTCAATCGTGGCAATATGCAACCACAGCAAAGGATATTTCTATAACATGTGTCATCTATTTTTGGTTTGGTGTGGAATGCGTCGAAAGGTAATAAATAAATTGGCGCGGCACACACAAGCAGAACATTGTTAGGCCGTTCATATACCCTGATTCATCTGCTACTTGCGCGACGATCTACTTTTATATGTAAAACGGTGGGCAATGAAACAGAGAAAGACATATCGAAAAATCCTTCATTTGGCTTCTTTATCACTGGACAATGAAGTCGTCAAATACGTTTTCTCACTTTCGGGAAACTAGTTTCAAAATCGGTAAATAAAATAATTTTCATAAGCTTGATACTTTCTCTTTTAGGTGCACAAAAATAACGCATACATTTGTATCTATTGTTAAAATTATTAAACCACTTTAGACACAGAAGAAGATTAAAATGATTGCAGGTATTATTTACATTTATTTATCCGAAAGCAAAGAAGTTCGAGACAAGAAAAGTGGATTCGGTACTCCTGTTGCTGATTCTAACTGGGAACTGCTGGTAATGTTCAAGTTTTATGATCAACGGTGACCTATATTTCCCCTATTTGAAACATGGTGAAAACCGATTGTATTGCCCCCTGTCTTCTTGAATGCACATGGAAACACTGAGTGTAGCCTATGTTAGATCTCGAATAAATGTGCTGTTTGGTTTACGACCGGTGTTATGGTCTATTCTAAATACAGCCCAATGTTCGAACTGAAAGCTCCCGGTTTATGCGAAGCGAGGAACGTCAAATGGTTTACGCCCGAGGTGAATTTCATGTATACCAAAGACGATTGCTATAACGTGAGCATGTGTGTGTGCGCTGTCACTACGGAACAGGTGAAAAAGCTAAAACCATAGGTATATGGCGTTAGTCGTAAATTTTCATTGTTAGTATTTGCCAATTGCGAATTTAACTTCTAAATACAGGAAAGTAAATACACCACAACATTCAAAATGCTGGTCTGCAAAACAAGAAAAGTTCTTGAACAGAATGTATCAGCAAGCCGGTTACTTGACAAATTTGCATTGGAAGAACAAATAATATATGTAATTCGCGATTGGTAAATCTTGGCTCAGGACTCTCACTAATACGGCTAGTGTATATCTCATCAGTGTTTTACTGTGTGCGTGAAAATAAAGATTTCCTAGTTCGCCAGTGTCTGCACAACTCACCTAATGGGCGCATTATTTGATTCAGCGTTTATGTGAATAAATTCATTGAATTATATTATTGATGCTACTAAGACGTTTGCAAACTGCACTCCTGGTGATATGCGAGAGCAAACATTGAATAAAAAGGCAGACAGGAAACAAAATCATATAATGAACTATTGAAAATCCTGATCTCTTAAAGTCATGAAAGTCGATAAACTATACAAAAGTAGTAAATTTTTTGGATTTGGTTCAAATCTAGTATTGAAATGCGTTTTACATTAAAGTAGGAGTATGTTAAATTTCTAAAATCAAAATCAAAACAGTTAAAAAGGTAATTGCAAAATTGAACAACTTCTTCTGAGATGAGCTGTTGCTTTTTGATTTTTCTACCACCATTGTAGCTTCTGGATGATTAGTAATGATATGAAGCGAACGATTTTCAACACTTCCCGGCAAACCTGACCGAAAATAAAGTATACGGGGTAAACTCGATCTCGTTGTGAGTGGTGATAAGAAAGAAGAACGGATGTGAATTAAAGCGGATCAGTAGTGTTGAATATCACGCGACACCATGTGGTGAGTCACCACTTGGAAAGGACATGCGGACCCGATTCAATAACGCTGCTAACAGTATTATATAACACTAAAGACTTCATAGACCGTTACGCGAGGGTATCACCTGATCTCCATGTACCCAATAACTCAGAAAACCTGTCACTTAGGAGTAATAATCCGATTAATAATGTCTACCCGATATTGGAAGCAGAATCTTGCCTAGAAAAGTTTGAACGGAGGAGCACAATGTATCCTAAATGATTCCGCTACATCTGTGCACTTGAATAGTTCAGCTTATATGATCATTTTTATTCATCGGAAATTCCAGGGGAATAGGATGAGAAAGATTGCCTTCAGCATCAATCAGCGAACGTTTTTACCAAGGTAGCACCAAGGTGATAATTTATTCACGCTGTTTCCACAGTAGGGGATGATGATGTTGAATGGTAGTTGCCTATATGTACTGTATCAGTCCTAAGCTCTTCGCGTGCTAGAAGATTCTGAGAGCGTCTCTCAGCATGACAGTCGTTCAATTCTACCGGATGTTGCATGCTGGATGAATTGAGTTTCCTAGAGGATTGCTGGTGATGTCACACTTCTCACGTTTTCACTTAGTCTTCTGACCAAATATAAAAATTTCCATAAACTGCCGCATAAAAATGTGCAGATGCAGCGAAATGATACGGGGTTTATTGTGCAAACCTGCTTTTGGCTTCTGCACTCAATATCCTTTGTACAATTGAAAATAACTATAAAAACGAACGAAATACCAAGGATCCTAGAGTTATAAACATTGCCACACGGTGTTTCGGTCACGGAAGGTAACTAAAGAAAGTTCCATTCAGGATCGTTGCAATATCGCACTTCTTCTATAGTAGGGCAGTAAATATACGGAACAGTCAACCGGCAGAACTAATAATAATGCAAACCTCTCAAGGCTTCAACCAAGCCCTGAGTTAAGGATGGGGGGTCAGTGCTGATCAAGCTCTAACATCGGAAAACAAAACGAATGCCCACGTAATTAAACTTCTCTCACCAAAAATTTATCATATGTCCTTTCCACTTCTTTTTTAGTGGAACAACTAATGGAATGCCCTATAGAATGGTAGGTGCCGGACTTGTACACACCACCAAAGGAAATTTGACTGCCCAACTGATCGTAATAATTTCCTGGGCAAACGGAAGTAAACTGAATAACGTGTGTAATCCGGGATAAACAGTGCATTAACTCAAAAAACAACAGCTACGGATTGAGACCGCGATCAAAACCATTCTGGGTTGAGTAGCTTATAGGATTTTTGATTCCACGTGGGCTCGTCTGCCAACGTGTTTTCCATCACTGACTATATGCGCTATAACGTGATTCAATTTATTGTATATATTTATGATACACTTACATATATTTACTTACTATGTTTTACACGTGAACAAATATCTGCCTGCCTTTTAAATCACAATAACAGGTTGGTTCAATGTTATGGCACAGTCATAACATTTTGTCGATCATTCCGTAACAAAAAACAACATAAAATGTGCACCCTGAACCTCGGAAAATGTGAACCCTCTCTGATCCCCTTCGTTTGAGTTAATTGATCGCAGCTGACAGGTGCAACTCGTTGTTTTGGGGGTAGCCAAAAGTACTTTACATCAACATTATTCGAGAGGCAGGTGCCAGTATCTTGATGAAATAACTTTGAAAGGANTGAAAGGAATTTCATTGATTCTTATAACAGTCCATAACAGTCCGGTCCTGCACATGTTTGCCAATCAAAGAACATGGGTTAATCACAGCTTCAACAATTTGCTCCTTGACGCAGAGCAAAAAGGATCAAACGAACTGTAAGAACTTTTACCTTTATTGAATGATACTAAGTAATAAACAATTTTGGCGCAGTGATTTCAACATTAATTCATCCAAATTTATTTTCTTGCATTTATCCAAAGGAAGCGATACCTGATCCTGGCGGAAATAACTTTACTGTATTTTTATAGATTTTTATCAAGAGAAAAAATATCTTTGCATAAAAGAGCAAGGTGGAATAACCGAAGGACAAATTTATCGTCTCAGGAGTGATGAACGAATCCTTTCATATGCAACCACCGACCAACAAATGAATCCCGCCCCTGATTCGTTAGTGGTTCGTTTCATTTGGGACCTTTTCTCATATTTTCTCTGATTTGGTTAACCTAGTGAATAATATTCTAACTAAAGCTTAAGTGCCCTCAATCAGAAACACTCCAAATTAGCTCCCGCATAATTCAATTATCCCGTTCAATAAGGTTATCAGAGTTTCAGGGTTAGTTAGTGCATATTTGTGCTAACTTCTGTCAGACGTACACCGTAACAATATACCTGTTGATTATATTCACTTGCGTCGATCCACAACTTTGGCTTATTCTTTATAGGCTAATGTTCGCGGGGTAGCAATAGCCGCCTAAACTACTACATATTATCTGCAGTACAAAGTAGGATTCAGAAAACAAAGAGTATCTGTAAGCAATCGAATTAGAACGTTGCACAACCCATCCTATCGTCCCGCCGTATACCCGAATACTTGTGGTGGACAATGCGTGTCACAGGAAGGAGAATCTTCACACAGAAAATCACACATCGAGGTTTCCAGCGTGAGATTCTCCACAAGTATATAAAAATATTCCATTTCGCCTGTTCGCCGAGCTTGGCAATTTGTTTGCAAACGTTTCATCACCAGCCGAGGTGACATCACCAGTGACCGTTGTCTCCAGTTTTCCTGATGGCGTTCTGATGATCAAGATGTCCAAAAACGCCAGTTTTTTATCCTTCTCGGTCTCCATTGTGAACTTGATGCCGTTGAACGTGTTATTGATAATGTTGTACGTTCGTTCTAGTTCCGACTTCTTCAAGATGACGAATGTGTCATCAACGTATCGAAGCCAAAGTTTTGGCATGATTCCTGGTAGTACCTTCTTCTCCAGCTTCTGTATTACGGCTTCGGCTNATATTTTGTCAACATTTTTCGGGCGTACAACGCTAAAAGCAGCTCGCCGAT
>UZAN01044093.1:0-37989 GCA_900618425.1 Echinostoma caproni
GAACGTAGACTCGACGATGTACGACGAGATTTCGCAGAAATATTTCGATTAAACCGGGAGGGCACAACTTGAGCGACCGCACGCCGTTCAAGTGTTCCACATTTGAAAAGAATACTCACCAACTTTGTCAACTACCATAAATCACTGTTTTAACTCGTACGTGTCAAGAGAATCAATTGATCATTATATGGATTTGTAGGCTTCAGTACTGTTTCTGTTCATTCTACGGTAGTTTATGTGCATTTTCTGTGATCAGCAGCTCGATAAATAACCAAAACTAATATCTCTCTTCCCCATTAGCCATTTCTCAATCTGTGGTCTGCTGGGAAATGAGAATACAGAAAAGGTACGATAATTCTTCCTAGCTCACCGTCCTTTTTCTGACATCCTATGTCACGTACAATGTTTCCAGTGCAAGATTCATTTCACAGCTAAACAAGTTACGGGGTTTTAAATCTGGCCCAAGTATCTAATACAAAGACGATTTTCAGCTCCACTCGACGTGGTCCTGTGGCTCCCGCGTTCGTTGTTGGGTGTAAACATCTCATCGCGTGATTCTGCATGCGTGTTTGTGTTTGTGTGTGTGTGTGTGTGCACTCGGATATATGCATCCCTTTTGTGCCGATGCTGGAAAAGTTGACTCGATCTAATGTCTCATGTTCAGCCAATCTCCTCACGCGTAAACAAAGCTTGGAAAACCGATCATGTGACCTGAGATGAATACAAATGGCACTGAGCAGTGCACGTTTTGCTTGCGAAAAATGAAAGCGGTAGTTGGCAAAGCCTGCAAATAAGTGTAATTGAACAAGCACATTGGAATTAATAACTTGGGTGAGTTTTCCGATTCGCATAAATGACTTATGAACTGATGAATACAATAATTTATTTCTTTTTTGCTATTTGCATTCTGGGAACTGATATTTGAAACAGGACTTTCTATCGACCGACCTTAACTCTCAAAAATCAATGAAATTTTGAATACCAGCATTGAAAGTTGCCTTCATTTGTCGACAAACTGGTTAAGCTTATCTCTTTTGTCTCTATCTGGGTTACTACCACCTATATGGTTATTAAATTCTGCCAGTCTGTTTTGCCGCATCATTATTATTTATATTTTCATCTGTTTCCAATTCGAATCGCTTATACTGATTACATCTTGCCGGAATTTCCGTGTGACTGGAGCATTTAGTGGGAGTAATTTCTTCTTCTTCTAAACAAACATCGTTTTATCCCGAGGTGCAGCCAAATACCAACTGCTAAATATAGCTGAATTTGTTACACCAGAATCACCTGATTAGGGTGTGTGAATAACTACTAGTCTATGATTTGTGATGGCGCCATACGTTTTCAATGTCAAATAAAAATTCTAAGTACGGATTGACTGACCATTCCGAAATGTTTCTCTTTGCGCATCACCGATGTATTCTTCATGTAGGGTTGAAATGTCACTCACAACGTGAAAGAGATTTACAGTGTGTTTATCTTTGGAACTGTCGTAGCTATGAATAAATCAAAGTTCGGTCACATGGTATTCATGTGATGAGCGGACAGTAATCATCAATGGTGTGTGGGGGGGGGAGGGCTAGGATCCCATGGATATGATCGATAATTACTGTTCATACTTTCTAATTAGCAGGATGTAATTAATAGGCTAGTAGTAGTAGTATTAGTAGTTTGATTGCTTCCAAGTGGTGAGATAAGCCATGACTCACAGTGCAAATGATGCATGCATGATGGTGGCAGTAAATGGTTCAAACCATATTACTTGAAACTGCTAGTTGATCAAAATAGAACGTGAAGAGACGGAAGGTGGATTATTTTTCACTCCTGGAATTAGTTGGAGTTTGTTCGTTTTTGCTAGATCTCAAACACTTATAATTCGTTGAAAGCATCAGATACGTACAAAGTGATTGGTGAATCTTTAGGTTGTAGCTCAGTATAATAGCTTGGGTTTTAAAATAAGACGGTTGTTAATTTCATACATCCAAAAGCTGTAACTCTGATTCAATACTGATACCCAATCTCTAGTCCTGAAACTACGTTAGCTAGGCTTTATTGTATCTTCAAGGTGGGTCATGAAGCTGTTTACAATTGTTGCCACTGATGCAGAATAGCTGACATATAACAACCTCAGTCATCTCACTGGGCAAATCAACAAACCGTTAAAAGCAACTTTTCATTGGCATGCTACTATTAACATAGATTGAACAGAGTCCCAGGCCAATGAAGAATTTGTCTGATTGGCGAACATTCTCTAGCTAATATGGTGGTCGTAATCCCCCAAAAATCGCTTTTTCTAAATGTTTCGACAAATAGCATCTTAAATCGAAACTATTGAGTGGAGGAAAACTGGATAGACCGGAAGGCCAATGTTCATTCTTCTACGTTCTCTCCAATCGCTAAGATCATAGCACAATGGGGACAGGATTGACACATCCGTCCTGTAGATCGAGTGCTCATTCACTGCCTGGGAAAACACAATAGCGGTACTGAAGCACGTTATCGCCCCCGAAGAACGTCTGTTCAAACCTCGGACCATGAGGCTCATTACACGCCGGTTACAGCGGCTTAAACCACTTGACTACCATCACCACCACGACCATCATCGCCGATATTACCAACAATAACATCACCTTGAAATAGTCAATTTTTGTTTTTGAATTGGCTCAAAATCTGTTGAAAATCTGCCATCAGATTAGCCGAATTATTAGATTTCAGAGATACAATTAACAAAATTCACAATGACCGTTCTGTGATATGTGCCAGAAAAACTCGATTCACATGTGTGTGGGTAAAGCTAATAACTTTTTGTCGGGTGTCAATCAAAGTTTGATCAGTATATCAGATATTATTCAAGTAAATCGTATTGTCTTCCTCAGAACTCGGTCACGTGATTCACGGAATACAGAAGAGTCAACAATGGCAAACAGTGCACAGGATGATGATAAATCATAAGGCCGGTGAAATTGGGTGCTGATACGAGTTAATGAATCGATAACTATATTGTCGTCTCCTGCACATATGCGGTTTTGTTTTTTGTTAGGCTCATACCATCGACAAAAGTACTATTCACGCTTTCGATCACACTGCTGAAGTAGGGTTGTTGCTACGTGACCAAAGTGAATAATTTTCGTTTTTGTATACTAGCAGTAGTTAGAAAAAAAGCATATATCTATAGTCTATTTCCACAAACCTTGCAAATCAAGTGTGGTTTCTCAAAACACATTTTACCATCACATGTTAGGGGGCAAATTAATGTAGTTGTGGACCGACTGGCATGGCACGTGTTTTCATGGAGTTACGCAATCTATGCAAGTGATCCCGCTCAAGAAGTCACTTTTGTTTCATGACTGTATTTTACTGGAGATGAACACTTGACATGGTTAAATCTAAGTGACAACCAATTTTAACATTAGCCATACTCGGAATGGCATGGACAGCACAAAAAGCAATCTTTAACAATATTCAATTTGCGGTGAATAATAGGAATTAGAAAAGGGAAGGAAGGGAAAGCATTGGTTGAGGGAACTTAAAGCACTTAAGCCCTTTTATCCAACTCGCAACATCAGAGAGAAGACAAGCATTGTGAACCGTTAAAATCTAGTTTAATATCCTGAGTCACCAAGATGTAGAATAATCTGCTATTTGTCTATACATGAAAACTTCAGCTGACGCGGTCAGGATAGGGAAGGGATCTGTTACGGAGTCAGGCCACGGATAATTTGACTGATTACTTCGGAAACTTTAGTGCACACAACTGAATTGCGTAACTTGATAATAATCATTTCGCTGAAATCTATAGGAATTGGATTCGTTCAACGTAACAAACAGAGTGAACAGCAAAAGCGGGTTGACGATGTGCTCTCCTGTTATGATGTGTCTTGAGAATAATGACTCTAGATTTCCCTTATCAAACTGACCACTGTGATTCTACTGCATCATTGATTGCAGTTACCATGCGAAAATGTGTTTGGATAGGGATTAACTTGTTCTACTGATTTAAGTGTCATCGCGATTGCAGGTGAACTGATAGACGGTATGTGGTCGAGCTTGGAAATTTAATAAAGTTAGGAACGTATCGATAACGAGCGACTTCTCTGATTATGACCTATAAAAGGAAACAAAAAATAGACTATGGTTCAGGAACAAAGAACAACCCTACCGTACATTAAGGACGTTCCGGAAATGACAGCAAAGCTCCTCAGACGATATGGAATCTATGTGGTTCACAAACCAACCTCCAGTCTACATAGAATTCGTTCAAAACCAATGGAGGAAACAATGGAGGAAGACAAGAACAATGTTATCGACAAACTGTACTGCAAGGACTGCTCAAACCCCTAAATCGGGCCAAATGGTAGGAAGCTATCAACACGGATTCGTCAACACCGGTTGGACTTCTCAATCATTTCTATCCACGAAAATAAATGAAGACATCAGTTAGACTTGTAATCAGTCAAAATCATCAACCAAGACTGGTAAGAACATGATGTATTATTTCTTATGACGTGGCACTCATCAGTCAATTCAGTAAACAAGCACATCGAACTGGATCACGTGAACATGCCACTGCAAAATAAGTATCCAGTGAGGTAAAATAACTTCACATCTTGCCTCGAAAATGGACCAAAATCGGAAGTCTGACGGACAAAAAATACCCCTTCCTCTCTCTTAGGGCTAGTTTAAGGGCAAACCAGGTTGACCACAGTGAGAACAAGTGACAAAACTAATCGATGACGAAGAATATAAATGAGCAACCGTGTACAATTAACACACTCACTTCAAAAGTGGTGCCAATATTACCTCTTCTGGTGATGAACCGTTTACAAAAACGCTGGCAAGCACGGTGAACAGGAACAAATGAATTCAAACGTTGGATGATTTTTGTCCACTGTGAAGGTTAGGAGTAAGCGTATTGTCTTCCAAACTGAAATTTATTGGTTTGAGTCCTGACAGGAACACAACAAGTACGCGCTGCTGATGAGTCTCAGCTAGGACGAAACAGCTGTCCAGTATTGGAAGAGCAATTTAGTGGGCCTAACGATTAACGTTTTGTGAGGAGATATATGAATTATAATTACAAACGCCTATCACACCAGAAGGTTTGCACGTTAGATACACTACTGTGATGGGATTCCTACAGGATAACGAGATTTATCACCGAAATTTCCGTCCAAAGAATCTATTTCACTGAGCGAATTTAATTAGTAAGAACCGTTTTGTTCATCGAATCTGGAGAGCTACTACAAAATATAATTATCAGTTTTGCATCCAACAATACCTGGAGATATTGTTGTCGTGAAATGTGAACTATAAGTCAAAATTTATCCTCTTTCTCCTCAAACCCTCTGATATTTTCATCTCCAATGGACAAGAAACATTCATTGCTTGTACTTTGTGTCACCATTGTCTTGATTTAGATTGATGGTGGCTCTCAAACGCTCCACATATTGGCCGCATTTTTATGGTTTTAATGCTAAAAGCTTAGAGCGTTTATATCCAACTAGCCTTACAATTTTTGTAGCACGAACTCTTCTAGATATATGGTTTTATTCTCTTGAATGCACGGGTTGTTCTTTTGAATTGTATTTATGTACCTTACTTTCTCATTAGAATCTAGGGATTGTGAGCTTTACATGATTGGAATTTTATCTACCGTCTTACCGAAGCAATGGCTCATCTGGAATTTACCAATTTGTGGTGTTATGAGCTTTCTCGGTTGATCTGAATTTACCGGATAGCTCATTCTCTTGATTTGCTCAGTTTATCCACTTTTAGGTGAAGCACAACAACCGTATTAAGCTAGTATTAGAATAATAGAGGGAATTGGCTGAAGACGATATTCCGATTAGACAGTTTTTGCCTAAACGAAAGTTTGAAAGACGAGGGAGTGGAATTCTGCGACAAAAGTGCCACGCTTCAACACAAATGAAGCAGGTTAGTATCACATTGAGTAATCATTCCGGTTCAAGAGCCCAACACTCATTGTCATAACTTGCGCAGAATTGCTGAACACCTCTATTTTGATTCTTGTAACTATCGTTATATATATATATCCGACTGTGGCTGAGTGAGTAACCGACTCACGTTAATAAACTTACATGTAGACGGAACTACCTTTTGACTTCCAGCCATATCTTCCTAGAATAATATCACTTATGTGATCCCACCTCAGTTACCCTGTGAGTTATCTGCCAGGCCCAAATAACAATTGTAACCAACACCATTTGTCCGGGACTTCCCGATAACCGGATGCATGAGGATCACAAGATGCGTGTTGAATTCAACTATTTTGTGATAATCTCATCAGCTATGTATGTATAGTCACATTTGGTTAAAAGAGTGACAGAATTGGGACAAGCAAACACACACATGAGGAAGAGAATTCCATCAATGCAAAGGGCAAAGATCATAAACCCAATTCATGCGTGATCTTCTGTCTCCAAGCCCGGCACTTCTGCAGCCAAACGTGATGTGAATCTGTGCACAAGGCTGATTTGATTACAACAAAATAATTGAACTCACCACACGCCCTGTGATTGTGATGCTTCTTCATGCTATCACGAAAAGTGCTCTTCTCTCGAATGAAGTAAAGTATACATGAAATAACTTCATGGTGCAACTTATCAAGGCCTATTGCATTGCTGTGTACGGGATGAACTTTCGGCTCAAAACCGAAAAGCTCTCATGGCGTGACCTGCAAGTAGTGTATTCATTTCCCCGATAACCAATAGCTGAGGTACACTGAGTCAAGTGCTGTACCACAATGCTAGACATTTTGAATAGCAGGATAAATTAAAGTCTACTATAACATGGCAGTAACAGTGTGTCCTAAATAAGGTATTCTGGAATGTCTTACAGAGGATCGTACACAGTGTGTCAGGGGTACTGAGGCGGTATGTGATACAAACTTGCTTTGTTTATATTGCATTATAGGGGTATGTGATACCTTTTACCCTGAAATTACAGCTGATCCACCACTGTATTATCTTTCTGACAAGAATTGAACGATTGGATTCTCGTGCTTAGCCTCCGTACTCCAATAATGTAGTAATAACGAGAGATGCTTGTTGTATTTCCTAAACATACTGTGCTAGATTGCGGAGTGTATTTTTGTCACCAAGTTCATGGCATGTAGTGATCCTCGCTGTTTAAAGGCTGTATGTATAAAGTACGGTATAAAATACGTCTGATTTTACGACTAGACGGGAACGAGGAAGTCCGGTTTTAATCACAGAGGTAAAGGTGGGTTCTCTTTTGAAAGTAGGATCTGGGGCTTATGATATAAAGCTGTTCGGACGGTTTTTACTATTTACTGATGATTTACGAAACAAGTGTGGTGTAAACGTCATATGCGAAGCAAATTTGACCTGTTTGGACAGCGAATGTAATGAATAATTTAGTTTAGTGCTGACGGTTAGGTGGTCATTCGTTCAGCTTGATGCAACCTGAATAACAGTCAATTTTCAGCTGTCACACTCTTCGCGAAGTCAAAGTATGACTAAATTCCTGCGACATAGCATGTTAGTCAGTAATATATGCTTTTAAGTAGTATGAAAAATTAGTTAATATATTTGTGACAAAACGTGCAGGATAAATGAAACCTAGGTTGCTTGTATTACTTGTTCACATTATTAAATGCCGCCTGCCGTTTGATTCAGGCACAATTTGTGTATACAGTCTAAGTCAATCTGTATCAAAGCTATCTTAATCGATTATGAAGCCCTCAGTGCACTCGGCAGTCAGCCGTTTTCAGTTTCAAATGTCTATTTATCCGGAAACTTTTAACCTTTCTTTAGGCCAATTTTTCTAACCCACTAACTGAATTTCACTCTTATATAATGTCCCATTTAATTGCATTGCAATTGTAGTGAAGGAACTGAGTAAACTTCATCCATCATGGTCTACAACGCTTTCGACTATAAGGACGTCATAAATGTGGACCACGGTTGACCCTCTAGACTAATTTGTACATGCGTAATCTGCCGCATTCAAGAGGAAACAAGCAATGGAAAACAACTGAAGCATCTGTTACTGGATTAATGTAGAACTCTGATTTTCTTTCCCTGTTCCAAGCTCTCATTGTGTGCTGTGAAACTTGTTCATGCTTTTCTTCCGAAAAGTTAGTATCGCAGTGCCTGTAGACATCTACTTGTTCTTGCTTTTCCATTCAGAAATTGATCGTACATACCCTATGGATAAATTTGCTCCACATCAGTGCTGTTCTTATTACTCTTGATCTTGGTGACTGGTCAAGGTTGACACGTGATTGACGAGGTAGAAATGAATCGCACAAACACGCTACGAAGCTCGTTCGATCGATTTAAAATCTTACACCTCACGCAACAGCCCAGGGTGAATCACAATTACAGTTCATCCGTTTGCACAGTAACATTAGTGCGACAGATTCAACTGAAGGAATTCTGCTCCCACCAGTCTAATCTTATGGCCGCAAACCTGGATGTGATTTTGGTGATCACTGTTAGAAAAATGACCACAAAATCTCTGTGCGTTCGAGACGAGTTTATCTTTAAAAAATGAGATTTGGTACAGCACTCACGAACAGCTCATTTCATCATCAAAATGTGAATAGGCGATTGCTTCAAAATGACGCAAAAATGGGCAAAAATATTCGATCAAAGCGCATTTACTGTCTGGGGTCTGCAATATCAGACGATTCAACTTAGGTTTGAACTCAAGTTCATAAAACCGTTAATCAGTACATACGGAGGCTTAGACATCCTGGATACATGTTCTTGAATATTAAATACGGCTTTTACGTTGGATTGTTTATCTTCTATTGAAGATAATATTGATCCAATCGCCAACCGCCTTCCTCATTTCTGTGGTTTCTCAGGCAGCTCGTGTATGGCCGCAGTCCCCTTCCTGAAAATTTACTGTACATTTGTGTATTCAATAAATTTATAAAATGAAGTAAAAAGACATTTACATATCAAAATGTTGTACCGGAATAAACATTTGAAAGATCAAACCAAACTTTGGTATATTGTTTATAACACAAAAAAACCGTTTGGAGGCCACCATGAAAATTTGACGTTCGAGAACACTGCGGCTTTAGGCGAGAGATGATATAAATGAATAGTAAAATATAGCATCATCTCGAAACTACCTTACGAATGATATCGGACAGCCAACGCAGAAGTCATTTTTAGAAGCATTTCATTACAGCGTGGGCTTCTGACACAAATACCACGGAGATATCTTGCAGTTTCCTTGAAATACCAAGAGGTTTCGCTACAGAACCTTTAGTTGCAACTGGTTGATTGAATAATTCCAGCATATGCTTCCCTCTGACCCCTGGTGTCCGCACATTATCAGGCAAGATGACACCGGTCTGGACTGTCGTGTTTACCTTCCTCGCACCGGGTGAAAAATCATTGACTGCTTGCGACTTTGCATGTTTGGTTGTTAATGTCCATCGGTCAGTGACCAAGTGAGTAAATATCAGGAGCTGCGAAATTGGCAAGGTGGAGAACTGCATAATCAGGACCTAGATTATTACGCATACGGTTGTTTTTGGTTTGCTAAAAGGTAGGAACATATTGAACAATGCAAGTTTTCATGGGTGCCACATTAGAGGACCTAACATGGACCGCGGTTCAGTGGGTACTCGTAGATATGAACCCGAAAGGTAAGCTAGAGCAATTTAGATGAAACACTGGTTAGACAATTTGGTTGAGAGTTTCTTCCCTTTCTTCGGGATTCAAAGTCATGGATAGCTACCGCTGCTGCATTTTCTCAGCCTCTTGATAGCGTTCGTTGTTCTGGAGTGATCTTGTGTAACCTCAAAACTGGTCTGACTAAGTCTTATTTCTATGGCTTGATGATTTTCCGATGAATGTATTCTGGACGGTTTGCTTCATCCCTCTAGTTACTAATTTAGACGGATAAAACTAGTCGATTGGGGGTGGTGAAGCTCCTTACAATAGGGTCCTCAGTGCACCATCATCTTTTGAATACGCATCACCTAAATGGCCAGTTAGCCATCTGTCTTGCTCTGGTTGGCCGTTGCGAACGCATGATCATTCTATAGGGGCTTTATGATCCCCCTAATGAGCCTTTCAACTGCATATCGCAATAATATATAATTACTGCCCCACTGTTTGGCTAACTTTGATGATACTGTGGGCTGCCACATGCACAGTGAAATTTCCACGGTGACTTGATCACTTCCTTGAAGGTCAGTGAGCCTGTAGGCAGTAACCACCAGGTCTAATTAGGACAATTACCTTTCATATCTGTATCTTGGATTTTCTCCAACTTATTGGTAAAGAGCAGTCCCATAAAGGGGTCAGTGGTAGTTCTATTTTAGTTATCCCTAAAGGCACACTTCAGCTAACCCAATTATAGAATAGATTGAAGTCATAAATATTGTGGGCCTTGTTTGCCCCATTCACTACCCAAGTCGGTACTCGTGGCAGTTGGATGTTTTCATCAAGTTTAGTAACCGGAGTCCTGCATACGCAGTCCATGTTGAACCTGTTTTCGGAAGAAATAACGGTAAATGCGCCACTGGGAAGTTCGTGTACTGGACTTGATCTCAGGCTCATCGTGGTTTCTTGTCCCCCTCTAATGCGAACTGCCACCATTCCTACTGGGCATTCATGTGCTAGATCCTATCCCTGGATCAAACGAAGACTAGAAAGGTTGTTACTCGCTACTTTAAAGGAAACGTTCATCAGCAGCCCAAAACTTACACGAATCCTGAAGATGAGCTGTCTAGCCTCTCTTTATAATGGTTTCTCACTCACTGACATATTGCACATTAAGTGTCCTACTTGGATAACTGACGCTGTACCATTATTTTCCTTGATGCTTGTAAGCGAAAGCATGCGGACCTCGGATAAACCGCTTCACCGGGCGATTCTTCTCTGGTGCCTATATGAGTTGTTGTGAAAACTTCCTAACCGCAGCTTCATTTTCTGCACTTGCTTATACGTCTGCCAATTCCCTACTTCCAATGAATCTGCAATAACTACCGCCTCTGACGATTCCTATGTATTAGGTGATACCATAAAAAGACAGATCTTACGGATGTGTATGACATCTCTCCTTGTTTGGCCTTAGTCTGTTTATCTACTCGTAAGGGAATGGCAATTTATGTGGATCCAAAATTCTGTGGATTTCTTCCGGATCCTTAGGGTACGCCATAATAGAAGCTCTTTGCCCGACGGGGTACAAGCACAGACCCAGTTTGCAATCTGTCCCTGGTATTTCCCTCAAAGGAATCTGCTAAAATTGGCCTCATGGAATGACCATTTTTGTTGTAATTTGAACATTCCAGCCTTGTTGGTCCGTTTGGTTCCCACACGCTTGGAGATACGTGTAGATTGCAATACGCTGTGCACCATCCTATACTCTCGCCTAGTTTCAGAATCTCTGATTAACGGCTTTTTGTGAATGAAGACCAGCAGTTATTGGTCTGAAGTTCAATCCATCGAACATATTTGCCTTTTAAACTCGTTTATTTCATTTTTGATTTTGATAAACTCAGGTTCTGCGACCTCATCGGGAGGATTTATGGCAGTTAGCTCTATTCGTCTTTCTCTATTCGTCGCACAATAAGAAACGTTATTGTCGCTGGCGGAACTTCTGAACCTCATCTGTACAGTTTAATTTACAGGGACCGCTGACTTTTGATCCCTTAGTACTTGATTGTCGCTTTATAGATCAGAGGAAACCAGTCATACTGGTGGACACTTTACTATATATTTAAGCGTGATACGTCAGTCTCACAGTCGTCTACAGAGAGCAAAACGACTTTTGACTCATGTTATTGTACAATATAGTCACCTATGCATTGTTTCCTTCCCCGTGCATCATTCTCTTGTCGACGCGATACGCGAGAGACAACGACTAATTTTCCGCAACCCATGCCGAGACAGAGGCAGACTACCCGTAGTATAGTGCATAATAAAACAGTATCTGGTTTACTTTCCTAAGGGAATAATACTTGGCTTACTTCAAAAAACATTAAAAGAATAAAACTCAGATAACACAAAAACGGGCTGATTGGGGATGGAATCTACCAGTATAAGACCGCGTACATTAAAATACAATTGTTACATCTGGTTGTGATATTCAGAAGCCTTTCAAAATTCAGAATAGCGCGATAACCCAGGACAACATTGCTCAATTGTAATAGTTCATATCTCTCTAGCCAGCAAAAAATTGGTTTCACAGTGACTATGACCCACTGAAAATTAAGTCAATTTCAGAAAATGAGATTTTGGGAATCAATGGTTAGCCGAAAATGGAGCAGCGATGCTGAGGCTGTGGGATTGGGCAGTTCATGAACATTATCGTCTACTAAACTGAGCGATTGAAATTGGTAAAATAAATTATCGTTAGCATTAGGATGAACATTTCGTTGTTATTGACAATGATTTTATAAGACGGGATTATTGTTCGTGGAAGATAGACGTAGGAACATCAAAAGGCAAACAATAGAGCGACCAAGTTTGTTTTAGTAATTTCGTCTTCGGGAATTGGCAGTTAGGCGTTATGTATAAAGGGTAGAAGTAGACGTGCTCGGTTCGTTACAGGTCTAATCGAAACTGAAGCAACGGGTCCTTGTGAAACACTTGTCAGTTCGTATAGGCAACAGCATTCATACTGAAGTAAATTTTTCTCCAAATAATAACCAATCCTTGGTGAGTCATTTATAGGAGTGATTTTCCTGATTCGTCTATACTCAGCAGATGGAATGTTTCATAATGTAGCGAATGCTCCCAGTTCGTCAGTAGTCGTTGACCTAGATCATGATGAGTTAAGAATTCAGGCACGTTTAATTGACAATCAAACAGTATGAACTACGTAGATCAAAGTAGACAAGATAAAAATTATTGTTCATACCTAAAGCATTATTTCAGGTGATGAATATAATGAAACTCTATTTGATCATAAAGAAAATATTTTAGTGCACCACAAGCGGCTAGCGGTAATGTACGTAAATCAAGAGAACCACATCGGCTCTCAAGTTTTATAAAAGCAAGTGGACAGATTTTCGGGAACAAACTTGGCCCCACTCCCTCCTCAATGTGCTATGTAATTTTCACAGACAATATTGCTATTCTCCACTTACTTCAATCACGTACTTTCCTACCTTATATATGAAAACAAACTTAATTGTGAATACCCGAAGACGAACTAACAAAAACAAGGTTTTTAACTGTAATTATTACAATTAACCTATCAGTTCAGAATTTACATACTCAAGATAGTACTCAGTTTTTTAAATGAAGAATTCGTTCACTAGCTCTACCTGCGAGGTCCTCATCTGAGTTGATGGATTCATGCACTATTGATTGAATAAAAGGATGGCTGAAAAATCGTTACAGAGCTTACCACATTTTTGCTTTATTTTTCTATGGTTGTTTATTTGTTTACTAATGTAATGAAAGTTACTCTAGAAACAGAGGGGGTTGAAGAAATAATATCTCCATCTTTTTCTTTCTTCTGTGTTTATTTTCCTCTAGAACACAACAGACGATCCAGACGAATAAACAATGTGGCAGTCATCTTTCCTAGTATATTTTATTATCATTGCCAGTGAGTTTAATATTTATGGTAAAGAGTGGGTTTGTTATGAAATCGATTCCTTTTGTATTCGTAGTTTACCACCATTATTCAGAAACTGTTTTAATTGTATTAAATCTCCATCCCGCTTTCTTCTGTTCCTCTTTGACATTTGAAAACAGTTTGAAGTGTATAAAGGAGTGTTGATTTCACAGGCTATGACAATCCACGCAGAGTGACGCGCTGAAAGCCAGGATGACCGTATCTTTCAACAAATGGGTTTCTTCTACAAAAGCCGTAATGAAATACGGATTACAATAGTGTAACATACTAATCTCAAGCTGTCACCAAACGGTTTAACAACCCCCGGAACCTGTGCAGCCAGTAATACGACAAGCAAAAGCTGAGAGCAAGCAGGCGGGTCGCGAAATGATAATGGAACGAATATACCAAACGATGTCAAGCAAGACCACATGAATCTGTGGTAGTGAAGCTGGGAAGTGACCTAAAGGGAACCAATCAAAACACAGTGGGTATGACTGTTAGTCATCAGGGCCCGCCGTGACATGACAGTGAGGTAAGCCGGTATAGGTGTGTTCGTGCGTGCGTGTGTACACGGGTGTCACGGTCAGTCGACCATGTCCACGGATCGATGAGACAGGCGAGACCAACATAGAGGACAACGTAGGGGAGCAAACATTAAAAGTGTGCGCGTACTTGTAGTATCAAGCTTGTGTGCATATGTTTAAACCGCTTGGAGAACAGCCATAAACACTGGTCAATGAGAGGACGAACTGAACAACACATGGGCAAAGTAGGAAGATGGATAATAGAACAATGGTGCCCGGTATGTGCATCTAAAGAGTGTTAACAGAAGTATCTCCCGCGACTATATTTATACATTTGATCAGCAGTGAAAGCACGATGCCTAATATTTTTAAATCTTTTTTTGATGTCAGCCATGAAAGAATTTCACAACCCTTGTGACTCCATCGATGATTTTTGTTGAAAATCAGGTCCAAAGTTTGTCTCGATTTTATTGGATCAACATGGTAGTGATTATGCTCCCTCGGTTGAAAAATTAACTGTGAAGGAAATCAGCCATCTTGGATTAGGAGACCAAGCGTCATTTAATGTATGGACTAAGTGTTTTCTCCGATCAACGTATTATCATGAGAATTGATTGAAAAATAGATGCAAGTCCGCAATTTTCGATATCATTCAATAAAGTGAAAAGCTGCTGTTTGTGCACCGTCTGTTCAAGCGACGTATCTCAACTGCATGAAATGAAGACGTTTCCATCCGTGAGGACAACTCAGTAGCCTAAAAGTAGAAACGAGAATTGTGTAATTGCCATTCGGGACTGATTAGTGCTTCACCCACAAAGACGACATACTTTTTAACGGTAAAATCTATCAGCTTCCCAAGGATAAAAATTCAGTTTTCCAAAATCATTTTCTAATCGTAAGCATGACAACTGTTGAAGATATTTACTCTTCTGAAGACTGAATTTGGATTACATAACTATGGTAACCCATAATCAATTTATTTCTTTAGTTGGTGGTCACGTGGTGATGGTTATCATTAGGCCAACTAGAGATCGTGATCTTCAATCACCTACCAATTCCGGAATTTCCGTTTCATGTATTGTCTCCGACCAGTAACTATTTGAACGAAGCCTAGGTTCTTCTTGAAAGTTGATTAACAAATTTTCTTCAAATAAAAGCCGCGAAATATTATCAATATTCGGATTATTTGTGTCCAATATCTCAGATAATTATTTGTGCAATAAATAACAAGATTCAGTTGAGTACTTGGTTCCCGAGTGAGGTGAACATTTCTTTTGTATGTTTGAGATTAGAAAGAACGACGTGTTCATTCTCCTAGTTTCGTAGATTAAATAACTAGGGCCTATACACGTTATGTTATATTGTGAGCTTCGTCGTATTCAGAGTAAATGAAGCGTGGACTAAAACACTGCAGTTTTTATCTGGTGTGAATTTAGCGACCTATCTGAGGATTGAGAATCCGGGAACTCACCGCCGATAGAAACAAAACATACTAACCACTTAACCACCGGGTAGCTAAGCAGACCGTCTCTGACTTTGTTTATACACTCTTCTGGGTAAGCCATTGTTTCTTATCGAGCATACATTTTATGAAATTAGTTTTCAATCAACCAACTCAGCCAGATGTGTAACACTTCATGCTTATGCACATGAATCGACATCAGCACTCGATTCAACCATGTACCAGCTTTTTGTCGCTCGAGAGAAATAAAAAAAATAACACAAGTTTTATTGGCTCGTGACACGAGTTTGAATGCAAAAGTGGCACTTCTATTCAACCCACCGACTACACTCAGTTTGTTGAGGACTGATGTGTATTTTTTGTCTCTACACAGATAAGCGCCCCGCAGAACAAATAATTGGATGATAAAACTTCTTTGGGATCACGTGATCTTTTGGCTATTCCAATCGAATCACATGAAATCGAAAAGAGCAACCACGAAAGCAAAGCAGTCAGCAACAACTGAAATGTATGATTTACTAAATCATCCCACTCCCTCCGAAAGCCTAAATTTATCACTACAATTTGGCATTCAATGAAAGCAGAAATTGAAACACTATTATTCTTATCTTCTAAGTATCAAAAGTTTTTGAAAATAACTTCATAAATAGACAGTTTGGAATCGAAAAGTTCTGACTTCGATTAAATTCCCTGATCATTATGGAAATGTAATTGGTGCACACTGCATGTTGACTTTGTAAGTAGGTTCTTCGTGTGTGGGTAACCTGAAATGCAGAAAATATATACACATATATACATACACATATTTACCACCGGCCTGTAAACAAGAAGGACGATTATCAGCCCGTAGAATAGGCACCTGTAAATGTGCTTACTGCAAATAGAAGAGCTGCTCAATTCTATGCATACTTATTTACCTTCTCAAATGGAACAAAACCACAGCTAAAGAGAATAATGTCAACATTAACTTTTTTGATGGATTGCTTGTTCATCGTTTTACTAGAGATGGGGCTTCAGCAGATATATCACAGTGTTTGCGCCACCGACCTCGATTCTGAGCCATTTTTCAGTGTCTCTGAGCAGCAACAATCGTTATTACTTGGGATCCGACTGAAAAAGTGAGCTGCACCAATCAAAGCCATTGCTGGATCCAGCTTCTTTATACCGCTGTGCCTTCTCATGATCTGCCTGTAGTAACGCTTCTCTCCGCCTTGCCCCGTAGTTGAAAAGAGAGCACGAAAAAAAGTGAGCCCCTAAATGTGGCCAAAGTTGGCCATAAGACCCAACTCGGCTGGAGGTGTAATGATATTGTGGTTTGACTATCTGTACAGAATTCTCAGGTACACCTTTGCTCTCTTTGGTGCGCTTTTATCGATGAAACTGAACGCCGCGCCGATGTACAAGAAAACATTTTTCTGTTTATTTGTACCAAGTAAACAAGACGGTGCTGTCGTATCTATGGGAGCATAAACATTTCGTCAATCGGTCCAAGACAAACACCAAACCAAGTTTGCTCCTTGCGCGTTTACTTTTTAGGCGTATTTTACAATCTACAAACAATGAACAACGCCATAGGTTGTGAGGCTACTGGGGTTAGACTGATACCCCTGTGGTTGAAGCAATCTCTGCACGGATCCATTTTAGAGACAGGACGGCGATTGATGCCTCAAAAGATAATAGGATCTGTTCGGAATTCCAAACCTTATACAGCAGGGCCACCAGTTCTCTAAGAAGTCTAATTCCAAACTTTTAAAAAGTTCCGATGGAAAAATTTCAACAGTCATGTTCATTGGAAGAACTTTATAGTTCTCTTCATAGATTAACTGGATCCTAAAGAATGTCTACCGTTTTTATCGAATAATTCAGACTATCTAATCTATTATAACATGTAATAAATCTGATGGTAACTAGGATCTAACCATGTAATAACATGTTCAGTAATTTCCGGAAGTTTTAGGAACTACTGCGACTTTGCAGACCCCAGTAGTTCATTAGGTAGAGGCATTGTACATGTGCCCCAAATATATCCCTATATATTTTTGTGCATATGCTTCTGTATAAATGTTTGATGATGCATGAACAAGACAGTTTCTAAATATGTAAGCGGATAACCAAATTACTAAATAGTTTTTGAAAAAAGATAAGTTAGCACTAAAAAAATCCGGGCTATCCAAACCCCCTCAAATAACGGAAGTATCATTTCAACCCGGTTTTCGGAAATAATTGCCTGCATCTCTCACAAACCATACTTTGCGCCACCTGGTCATCCGCATAACTTTCCCATTTTTGTGTTACCTATGCAATGAAAATGTGAATAATGTGGATAAAAATAATATCCCGATAAAACCGGAATGCTGAAAATCGACTTTGAGTGACGGTTTTGACAAAACGGCCATTCAATGTGAATAAAACAAGTAACACAATGTCATCTGAATCGGTAATGGTCATCAATTTCGCGTGATCTCAATCAGCTATCTGCGCACTTGAAATAGGTTAGAATGCTATTCGACATTTATATAATTGCATGGGTTCAAGCGGAAAGAAATTGTTTGTTTAGTCATTACCAAAGTCATTTGTAGGTGAGCGAATGAGAAGGAGGGATAATAGTTACACTTATTCAGAAAGAGAGGACATTAGCATGACAGCAGTTGCGTAATGGAAAACCAATAATCACGGAGGAAAGAGAGTTGCGAATGGTTACGAACACGAATTAGACACAACCAGAAATGAATGAGAACAGACGTGGAATGCTAACAAAGTAGAAAATTGATCAATGAAGCGGGTAAAATTGAGTTACGCAATATAGAAGTTAGAAGAACGAAGTGTCAATGATGAGGTAGTAGTAGAACGGTTGAGACGGGAGGGAAAAGAGGGAAATATAACCAACAATAACCATGACATTCGCAATTGCATCTTAAAAGCCTTTTGTCTTCATAAGGCTTCAAATGGCTAATGACAACAGTTTCGGCAAAACCTAACCATCTTCGGACTTCGAATTTTGAGGATAACAAGAAAAGCTTTGAGGATGTCAACGCATTGTCCGGTGTCCGGCAAATTTTGGGCAACAGTGTTGGCTGGAATTTTATCTCCTCGAAGTCACACGTTTTTCGGAACATGCTCACTTATTCTCGCCGACCGTTGGTGTTCGGTTTTTCCGACGTGCCGTAAACCGCCACTACATTGCAACCGAAGTTGACTGAATTGTTGTTTGACTGAATTATTGAGTCTATTGTCCTGTGAACCATAATCAGCTTTCTGGCAGGATACGTAGACTCAATTGTAGAACGAAGCCGACGACCAACCCATGAAATTACATCATTTTCTTTAAATGAAACACTATAGAAAGCTGGTTTCTTTTCAACCATAGTATACGTTCACCTGGGGATAGTAGGTGTGTTATGTTTATCCGTAAAAGGCAAGGGAAAACTATTAGTGGGCAAGGCATTTGTCCTTTTTCTAAGTTCAATTTCCAACATTTCCAGACAGGGTACTTACTAGCTCAGTCTTGTAACGTGGAGAACATACGCTTTGGAAGTGTAAATACTGGTGTATTGATGTATACTTGTGGTGAATTGACGTCAGGAATGTACCGTTCCTCATTCTTACCAGTTGCGGCATAAAATACAACTAAAATACCAACAACCTCATCTTTGTGCCGACCTTCAACCTTTTATCTTGTCTTGTTTGAATTGGCCGATTTTCAATTGGGGTGACTATAGGTTGTAGTACTAAAACTTGTTCAAATTGTACCCGTATATGGTCTTGTCAAATCCTGGGACAGGATCAAAGTAAATTGCCGTGGCGTAATATTAACCCCAAAGCTTATCTACCACTAATCCATGCGTTGCATGCTGTATCATCATGCAGTTTTGCGAAGACCACGATTGGCGATTGTCCAGATGGGAGTTCGGTAATTCTTCTCCACAAAATGCACTACATCTAATCTAAACTAGATTCGTCATCACACGATAGGAGTGCTGATTTTTTCTCGATTCGGTATTGATAGTGGGAAGGGAAATAATTAATGCACAGTTCACTTCTTTGGTGTTTGTGATGTAAGCCTTAAAACTGTCCCATCTTATTAAATGTAACTAATCCCCTCCGTTTTGTCCGGTTATATTTATCAACGAACCGAAATTACTTCTTCATTCATCGAAAACAATTTCGAAACATTTTATCCAAGATTACCATAATTCCACATCGACTGTTCCGTAATAGGTCTGCTGAATCACAGCGCTCATATAGACATGGAGCATAGTGCAGCCGGATAAAGACTTGCAGTCCTATCAGACGGGTTGTTGACCTGTCTTCTTCGAAATGGTCGTTGGTAGCACGGCACATGAATTCTTGGAGTGAAAAGGTGAAGGACCAGGTGCACAACAGATCTACTTCTTAAATTTCGGTTTGAGGAAAGTGTTAAAATATTCCAACTAGCGGTTTGTCAAACGCACAAATTTGACTTCAGTCGTTCACAGCTTTCATATTCCCAATATGCGGACAAGTCAACTAATGCTTACTTTCTGTAAGTTTGTTTTACTGCTGAACACGATACTTACTGTAGCTCGTCTCTCACAACGCGAAGCGTACACAAAAGCTTTTGGTTTTTAGCTCTTTTTCCACTTTCCTTCCTTCCTATTCAATAAACAAGGATACCTTTTTCAGGAAGGGAAATGCGCCTAGTCAGAGAGCTTTCGTAGAACTCTGAATGGAGACAGTCAGGCGCTGGTGGTGGGAATCGAACAAATCTCCCGTGGCAATAATTTGAAGACCTCTGGCATTCGCTCATTCTAAATGCCATCGAAAAGTGAAATAGTTTTGTGCAGGTGTTCGTTAAAATTCTAGAAGGTGCTTCATCCAATCTGTGAGCGTTCATCGAAAGTATTCTAATTAGGCAGAGCTACAATCAAGGTACTACTGGTTTAGGTTTCTAGGACTTTGACAAAATCCTACAGTTCAATCCCGAAGGTCTGAATGGGATTGAACAAGCGCCTCACTGAGTGTAGGTCGAGCCAAACACTTCGATGTCATGAATCACGTTATTGTCTCATACCATTAGCCTAATCAGTCACCGAGATTTTTATTCACAAAGGGTGGGTCTTATGCCATTGGCTATGACAAATGTATTGGTTGTTTTCAGCAGGCACCAACAACAAACTCGAATCACCCAAGCATGATATTGATCAAAATGACCACGTGACTTTGTCTTGGGGGTAAATGATGTTGGTGTCTAAACACGGAATATTGTTTAACTCGTGAAAAAGATAATCAAAGGAAAACCAAGTTACACTACTTGATGGGTGCGAATAAACCGAATTCTCGAATCTTTCTCAATTCAAACTCATCATGCAGATAGTTTTAAGTTAATTTCAAAATATTTCCCCCATGGAAGTAGTTAATTCTCTCTTGGTTAGTCATAAGGTTTTATAACTATAAAATTAATAGGTAGTCTTCTGGCAAAAGTTTTAGTTTTACAGTCCAAATCAGTTTTTTTTCTTCTCGTGATGTATTCTCTCAGAAATCTTTGTAACCACTGACAATCCGAGATGCTGAAAGTAACTGATTTCCAGGAGTAAAACCTTGAAACCGTCACGCTACCCATTCAGTAGTGAAATAGCTGATTCTCTGACCGATCACTACGTTGGCCTAATTTGTGAACCAACACCAAAACGCTTCATGAATTGCCTGCAGTCGGAGACTAAACGTGTTGTTTTATGCCATTATAGAGCTCAGCATCACTATATTTAAAAACCATCCGATTCTAAATCGATCACAGCCTAAACATGTCTATTAGTACTGTGAAACCAACCTAACATCCGAGCTTACTTACAGGATCATTGATTTAATTTTGTCTCATTGTGTAACTCACTATTAGCAATCCAGTCGGTTGAGTCGAATTGAAAATATGACGTTAAATCAGGTTTTGGTTCAACATCTCTACTGAAATTGCTAGCTTCGAACGTGAATGTTTACTCACAGTTGCTTGCAAGTATATTAGCAGTATAATAATGCTTTATACCAGTTCCGAAGAAAGCTCAGATAGAAACCATCCATTTGCTGATCGACCGGTTTTATTGTCATTTGAATACAATTTTCATCCACTGTTTCATTTGTATCTGTTTGCTTAAAAGGATTCGTAAACATAAGAAATCTATTGTTTTTTCTTTGCACTCATAATGAGAGTGTTCCATATTGGTAGTCCTTATTCCATTTTCATATTAAGGTCAAGTTCTACGCGTTCGGCGTTTCTGTGAGTCTAACACGGAGCAAAACAATTTAATGTAAAGCTCAAAAGGTTTTGCCAATAAGCACTGTAGTGCATCTGGAAATCGTTTTTATTTACTTCTACCAATCGATCTGGTTTATCTGATGGTGTGAAGCAGTTAAAGCCAGCCCTTCGGGAATCTGGAAAGGAGTGCTTACTCTACGTCCAGGTACATTCCCTCTTTAAGATTCCATTGGAGAATTTTGGTCGTTGTTTCAGGTTTAAATATTTACTTCGAGAAAAGTAGCTTGACATATTTGCTCTCACCCATTTGTTGGTAATTTGTTATTAGTCATTCAAGGATTACTGAAACTCTACTGAGTAGTATTTGCTGGACGCCATCCTTGTACGTTCGATTGAACCCAAATACAGTTTTCCAAGTGAGGATAATTTCTCATTTGCTCATGTAAACCTTTCGTGCTTCATTTGGTTGTGTATTTCGCACGGAACAAGGTACAGTATTTATCACTTGTGCGTCTGTTGATGTTTGTTAATTGTTAATCATTACTACTGAACTCGTATTGCACGCAAAAGATAATGAAGTTCCGTCAGTCACTAGTGGATCGTAAGAAAATTTATTCCAAACTAGTGAATGACACCGAATTCAGCGGTTCTGGTGCCCATAAATGATTGAGATGGAATTCTTTTTCGGAAAAGTTCTTTCAGTGCATCCAGGCCGATAGTGTAACATGTGACAAACTCAAACTAGTTACGGCAAATCAGTGAAATCAGCCGTGGTTTTGCTCGTGAGGGATGTCGCGAGAGAAACAGAGTATCAGTATTAGCACGGTTTAACCTGAGAGCTATAAAACTCAGCAATTTAGCTTATTTTGATTCTCTTCGAAGGTGCGCGAAATAGCAGGAATTTCTGGCCTGTCAAACTCGAACCATACCGAGTAACTCGTGATTACTCTCAAAGACAAACCACGCCCAGTATTTGCATCGATTCTATCATTACCGAGTGAAATCCAGCTTTGTAAGTTCAGTATCAAGCCACTGCTGGTGTGCAATAAGCGCAAGAATCGCAAACGAGCCATGGTGAATTGAGACACCTTATTCGTTCCAGGTTACTAATCAAAGCAGGTCACACCTTTAGTTCACCAGGAGACTAAAAAATAAGTATTTGTAGTTCTCTGATCCCTTATTCAACTCGATTTTTAAGCCAAATGGTTTTCTCCATTTTGCGCTACCCGTTTGAGATAGATTCCACTTTGCGTGGTACACGTCCAACCAAAGACAAAATGCATACATTTCATGGTTTACATTTATTTTAAAAATTAAAAACAGGAGTTTGGGCGTTCCTATTCTTGTAGTATTAACAATTATGGAATGATTTCCAATGATGCACGATCATACACTATTATTTTTGAAATAGAACGTTTCTCGAGCACCCAAATCTTGGAGACCCCTGTTTCAGGTCCGGACACAATATAGCACTTGTATGATTTTTTTAAAGGCTATAAACATATACTTGGGCTCATTTAGGTCTTTAGAAAGAACGAATTCTGGAGCGAACTGGAGCACAAAGTGCGAATCCTGGAACTAATTGGGTGCACCAAGTGCGATGCTGTATTGGCAGGGTTTTAAGAATATATATGATTACCTAAACTAGCCTTTAACAATAAATCGATTCAAAAGCTGCCCTTTGAATAAATTCAATATTATTGATGACTACTACCGCTTATATTTTAGATCTTTACCACGATTTGTGTGACCATTAAAATGGCCTTGTGTAAAACACACTGCGTTTGAAACGGTACTAAGATGCACTAGATTGTTGCTTCTATTATTATTATTGTCATTTTAAACATCATACATCTTTCTCGAGTTGGCGTGGCCTAGTCATGGATTATTGGATGGACCCGAATGAAAAGCATCCCTGGAGAAAAATGATAGCTATATACTTATTACTCGTGAGTAGCCTGAACCCGGCGATAAAATAATTTAGGATTTAGAAAACGGGTCGGTGAGCACAGTCGGTTGCACAGATGTCCACTTCTCCAATAAACCAGAGAGATTCGTGCATAATTTGTCTGATAGGCTGCTATCTTCTATATGGATGGAAGTTTTGTTGCCCACCGAAGACAGTTAACCGAATGGATTTGGAGGTGCAATTCGAAAGCCTGATGGGTCAAACGAAGGATTTAACACCTAATTCAGACGAGGATTTGGAAAGGTTTAAAAGTTTGCTGGTGACAAACTGCTATAAATACCAAAACATTCACACACAACCGCGGACCGCTTACACGTCAGCATATAAACGCTTTGAGGGAACTTTGAAAGAACAAAGACATCATGCTGCTGAAACCAGATAAAGGCACCGGGGTGGTTATCATGAAGAAAAATGATTATGTTCGAAATCTTTCTGAAATCATTTCGGATGACAAAACGTTCTCTAGATGAGCTCACCGACTCGTTTTCTCAATGCTATCATGAGAATATACAAAATTTATAATTTGCTTGAATTGTCCCGTAGGTAAGAACGCCATTATTCACAACGATATCAATCTCTGTTATATTGGATAGACGCTTGGATATGTGGTTTTATGATAGAAGACTAGACGTTGAAGCAAATTGTTAGTGAATTTTCGCACATGTGGGGCAAGAAGCGTATGATTCCTATCAGGAGACTGCTATCTCGAGACGAAAAAGGCCAATAACTCCATCAGAAAGAGAAAAGAAACGTTTGACCCCTTTCTCGGGTCCTTAATCAAATTGAGGCCGTTTTCTAACACCAGCAAAATTGGAACATAAATCCATTAAGTGTACGACAGCCTCCTCTCATGTTCATAGGGTATCCGCTTTTATACAAACAAGTTTGGTGAAGTGACCGTCTATTATGTAAATATCTCTATACCTCCACTTACTCCTATTCTTGACAGAAACAAGTGTGTTTACCTTGACTGGTTCGCGGTCAGTGCACAGAATAGTCAAATTTAAACACATCCACTTCAACCTATAGACAGTGCATGCGTCATAATACCTCAAATTTTTCTGATATTTTATATGGTAAACACTTTTATCTTATAATTATCAACATCAAACTTTTCGTAAAAGAGAAATGAGAAATCCTCGTCGTTCAGGTTTAACGTATATAGTTACATGATTTTTTATGCCCTTAGCCGATACTGATATAATTTTTCTGCGGGATAAAACAATTGTGACTTGTTTCACCAACTATAGTACGGAAATGTGCCTTGTTTTGTTAATGGATACTTGGTCAAATTGTTGAAATAATTCCCAACTAAGTTCACCCAGTTGAGTTTTGAACTGAATTCGGGAATTCTTACATTTAATCATTTCATCCTCAGTCAGTTTCCTACGATTCACTGTTTATGAAAACCGTTCACTTTGACAATGTAGTCGTTATTAAGAACTCGTCACTGCTGTGAATAAGACAAATGAATAAAGATATAATATCTAGAAGTGTTACACGAAAGCAGTGGATTTCGTCACTTTCCGAGCAAATATGGCATGACATGAAAAGCTAGAGACCACTGTGAGGCTGTTTTGACCTCATATGGTCGCATCAGCGGTGTGAATCCATCGACCCAAATAAGGATCGAACTCGGAACAGCACAGGTAGAACGCAAACATATAGTGGAGTTGTGAGACTTTGATTATGTAAGATGCAAACAAAGCGTGACGCTGCTGTTTTCTCCGAGATACATCCTCACACAAGCACAAACGTTTATAAGTGGATAGCGTGCGGGGATTTAGGCACACATTTGGAGAGTTTTTGAGGAAGGCCTACTCATTACCTTCACGTAGAGGGAAATGTTTGTCCTTCAGATCGAGCGGAAGAAAGGTGAACATCTGGGGATACAACCGAGTTGTTGAACCACTGACAGTTCTCCTGGGGAGTTGGTTAGGAACCCGGATTTCAAACTAACCTCGAAGGGGTGGACAACACATATATACGCTCATCTTTATGATGTTGACAGTGGTTATCTACCCGGTTGGGCATCATGAGGGATTGAGCATCCTGGGAATTTGATCCCATCCAAAAGAACTCTGATCCGATTGACTGGACCATGCTCCGAGTGGAGTGCGGTTTCCACACACCGCCTTTCGGGTTTTCACACACCATCTTTCAGGTCAGGCTTTGGGTCCCGGTTATGATATCCCCAAAAATATTCATCTGCTTTGACTTAGATATTCAAACCTCATTCCGTTCTCGAACAAGTTATCGAAATTTTCGGTTTTCTCTAAGTCTATTATAGTATGAATGGTTGAGTACCCAAACAGGAAAACGCACCCAAATGAAAGTCGCTGGACGCATCCGGTTGTTTCAAACTGACTCCGGTGTTACATAAGCAGCATTATTTGTTTGTTCTTCGACACTGTCTGCACAGCTTATTTTCTCTTTTCTTGCTCCAATTGTAACAATATTTTGCATTCAACAACATTCATTTTCATCAATAAACTGAACTGTTGTCACTGGTTATTTGCATGTGGCAGTCAGTAAAGTGTGCAACTTGGTTTTTAAACGTTTTTGAACACCACTACACCACTGCAGGGGTACAAATTTTGAATTTTTCGGAATTCGATGATCGCAGGCTTTCGATAGTGTAAACCCATAATTTCACCGGTAACGGGCTTTGGAAATCAGTGCCTTTTGTATGCATGTGGCTTTTTTTTCTGTGGGAACCCTTAACTCTCGTGATTCCCATACTTTTTAGTTCGCGTGGAACTGGAACTCAGTAACTTTTATTTTCAGCGGGAACACAATGGATACCCGTCCCTGCAGCCTAGAGAAATTTGGTGATGGGGGATAAGTGCAATATTCAAACAGGTGTTCAGTTGGTCTTTTTCCGAGATGGTATTAAAGTCTGCTAAGTTATCGATTGCCCGTACTTCTGTGGTGTCTTGCATGGATACCTAATGAAGACAAGGTTTAAGAAAGCGCCATGTAATCTGAGGATTTTGTTTCAACGATTTTGGGACGACCAGAGGTTCTTGTTTCTTGATGAATGTTGTTTGATGGAATTAAGTTTACACCCACAACAGATCCTTGCATCGCTTCACTTTCATTCAAATTTCGATGTACAACTTGGTGCCTCAAATCATCAAATTGTTCTTTGTTTGTCACTGTAGTGGCATGAGTTCCTGATGCAAATATTTGGCTAATATAGACGTGTTATGCATGCCCACCTGAAGTTTTCATATGGGCAATACACTTCTGACAATGTTGCTTGTTTTGTTGATTGAAAATAATTAGAGCTGTAATAAATTTCATTAATCAGTAAATCAGCAGATAAATCACCAACGGACACATTATGCACACTATATGTCTCTATGATTTTGATCTGCAAATGTCCTAAGACGAACGATTCCCCTACTTATTATAATCATTATCGTCGTGAGGAAATCGAACATTTATATGCGCACTGAAAGAGCAAACTGAAATTCGGGATACCCCTCAGTCCGTGGTAGCGTAAATATTATTCCCTCGCTGTCAACGATCCGAATGGGTTAATCCAGGTAAATTTTGGTCACCCTCACCCATCCGACTGTTAGACCAACGAATACATGAGATGCACGTGATATAGTTTTGATGAAGATTTTTAAAAAGCAGATTCCTTTCTTTCTTTTGTTCAAGCCAACTAGTGGGAAAGTAATAGTACTACGCAAATAGTGTGTAAAATATTTGAACTTTTACAAAACACTGATTTCTTGCAGGTTGGAGCTGTATCATTTATTTGACTAAGGCAAGTACACGGATAAAAAGGAACCTTCCGTTCCACATAACATCTCGTTGCAAATTGTGTGAAAATAAATGAAACATTATGTCGCATTCTGCATATGGTTACTAGTGAGTATTGTTATGGGTAATTGCTATGGATTTGAAAACACTACCATTCAGGCTCTATCTTCAAGCAGAATTCTCCCTTCGACCAGATAATCATATATTAAGCGAACACTAGACTGTAGTTTCTCTCTCATTACGATTCGTCAGCAGTGCATATGTACCGTTCCGTTCTGACTTTGGAATCCGCATTCATTTCGTGAAAGGCACGTGTGTTACCACTGTACCAACAAACTCGCTCACAGTGGACTTCACCAGAATTAAAAATAGTCTGATCTCTTTGGTGGTTGACTGGGTAGCATACTTGCCTTATGACCGTACGGTCCCGGGTTCAGCGCTCAGTTTCGTCGATGAATTCGCGCTACTGATGAAAAATTTCTTTTTACTGCACGCTTGATTTTCCCTGTACACGACAAAACCCGAAATGCCCGCTTGATATTTTCTCAGATACCATCGTCATCGACAGTTCGTCATTCATTTTAGCCCGACAAAGATAATTAAGTAATTTTGGTGAGCCTGGGTGTGAGAGGCTTAGTAACACACCCGCCTTCTATAAGGTGAGTCCGGAGTTCAAGGCCCAGATGTGACGGCGGATGTGCACTGCTGATGAGCTCGAACGAGTGAGTAACTCATTGTTACTGTTTTTTGATTCCTTAGTGATTTGGATAAACTGAGGACTTTACATGAAGGTGAAGTGTGGTCATCCAAGACTCTGAGATGCCGCCAGTCAAGGGGTTACGTGTTATAGTGTCTGGACAATGGTTATAGGTCAACAGGACCGACCAAACAAGAACCATATAGTTCTAACAGAAGTCGTGTGACTTAGAGGGCATAAACGGCGATGTTTTTGTTCCCGTTTATTCAATAATTTTTATGTTTTCATATTGTCTAACCTCACTGCTTTTTCTTTCAGAAAATAAACTGCTGCTTCTGCAGTCTTTATCCTGCACCTTAGTGACGAGAGATTCCAGTATCTGTGATCGCGTTTTGTGATTCGTGTCCATTGCGTGTATTACATGAAGTCCAAAGCAGAGTCACTTCAAATAGGTGAAAACGATTAAACTGTGATAAACCAAAGGATTTTACCACACAGATTTCATTTTGTTGGATCCAACTATTCTTATAAGAGTAAAACAAAATGACGAAATGCTGTCTTGGAGGTTTTGCTATTTATCAGCCTAATGATAGGCAAGTTTCCTAGAGATCCAATGTTTTAAAATACTTTACTGTTTCACAAAATCTAAAATGAGTAGAATATACGGTTATTCATTTATTGCACCAAATAGGGATTGGAGAGAACTTATTGGTGGACCGCGACAACAGCAGAACAAGTCTTTGATGAATACGATACAGACCACGTCAATCGACGCTTCTGGTAACCCATTGGGGGTCAACTGCTCGTTCACTCATTAGCAGAACTTGGTTTTGTCCACACAGCATTTAGATTGAACTGGATATTTTCCAATTAACTCAATTTTTATTTAAAATATCCGCGATGTTATTGTTGTTCTGCCCGTACAAAGCACTCAGATTTGTCTACGCTCAAACTTGCCAGCCCCGATGCGGTGACCATGGATATTGTGACGAAACTCCTGGCTATGAACCAATATGTCGATGCAACGCCTTGTACGTACGTGATCAAACGAAACAACCCCAGTGCAATCGTGAGTGATTCTCCGTCATTACAATGAACCAGTGGAATGATTTTAGTATTTTTTCCTTTTCCTTCCTTTTACTGAATATACAAAGATGAAATTCTCTGGAAGGGGGGAGAGGCCAATCAAAGTGAAGCCATTCAATACACAATGGGGAGTCAGGCAGTGGTGGTGGTGGGATTCGAACAGACATCCCCGCTGGGTGATAATTTGGTGACGTTACCACCGGGCCACCATCTCATGTGTGAAACACCAATATAAGTTCACAGCTATAAACTGGTTTTATAAAACNAACGCAGTTCTATTCACCGTTAAAAATGATCTCCACCACCCCCATCTCAATTGAAAACCTAGGTGAAGCAATAGATGTAATTTTTATTGATATTGCTCGCATCACACCTACGTGTCTTTCCGAAGAGAATAACACTGATGCTGCGCAAAAAGGTTTAGTTGGTTTGGTTTCTTTGAGTCACTATAATCCGTTCGGTTTTCTGGAATAAAACCGAATGAATGATTAAGGTGTGGCATAACGTTCAGTCACCAGTGAATCCAGTCCACAGAGCCCTTTATCCAAACCCCGAAGCTAAACTCCTCTGGGCTAGACAGTTTTCCAACCTGGGCGAATCCATTGTAGAAATATCTAGAATAATCCCAAAGCCCAGAAGTATACCTCGATGGGAAATAAATGCAAATTTGATAGGAAAATGATTACTTTAGTAAATTTCAGTTCAGGATTTTTGAGACAGAGACAGAAGAATCTCGTGGCATAGTAATGCACAAAAGAGAGTAGACGGGTTTGGCTATCTCAATCGCAGTTCCGAGTACACTCACCCTCTTATGCAAAAGCCTAATCATTTCATCAAGCAAGCGTTTCGGTTGTTTTAACTTTTTGAATTCTGACTGTTTGTGAGTTGGGACCGTACAGACGAGAGTGCATGGTGGGTTGTCGTCAGTCGAGTGTTCTGTTTTGACTCGACCTTATTCCACCTTTCGTACGATTCATAATCGTCATCCGTTTATATCCATTAAAGTTTGTATACCCACCTTTTCCTTTGTTCTTTTGATCGTTCGTCCCACATCCCCCTTAAACTCGTTACAGTGAATATTGCGGCCGTGGCTATCATTGCAGTACTCGGGGTAGCCCTCATTGTCGCCGTTGTGGCCATCATAACTGTGTGCTTCCTAAAATACGAAAGAAGTCGGGAGGACCCTGAAAAAGGCGAAATCATCCCGGAAATTATGGAAGACCTGGAAATGTTTTTTGACACATCCAGTTGATCTCATTCTGTGCTGTTAATGTTTTGATTTTACCCCGGCTGATTGACTCTCTCCGAACGTGCAGTTTTCTACCTTCTCACTATCGTTTGTTGCCTCAATCAAACGGAACAAGTATCCACAAACACCGGTTTTGTTTACTTTAAACCATTCAAAAATTATTTAGGTAATTAAATTTGGTAACATTTTATTATCGGACAACTCAGTTTCCCGTGTACATTCCTCTGGAGTCCATTTTTCTCCCCCATAAATTGATTCATCTATGCATAGTTGAGTTTAAAAATTTGAAAATGAAATTTGAATATGAACTGTTAACTGTGAATTGACATGGACACTATTTGTTCTCCTACTGTCAAACATGCACCTCATTTGCCGTGTTTCGCTTTAGATTGTTATGACTGATTCATCTCATCTCCCTGTACACATTTGTGATAAATGAAGATTCTGAATGAACCTCGGTGATTCTGCTTTTTCCAGCCGGAATTCCCAACTACTTAATCCTTATGTTTATGGTAAATAGGACCGTTTCACCTTAAGTAACCCGGTTGAAAACGTCTGCTTACTCAGTTGGACGAAAAACGAACACGATGCTCTAGAACACTGTACCGGGTAGAAGAACTTTCTTGCCGTGCAACAATAAATCCCAGCTCCTTTCCCTATTGTATCTAATGAAATTGCTCCGTTTCTCCAGAAGCATAGTGAATATTGAAGAGAACTATACGACCTTATGGACGCCAGTTTCTCGACCCATTGAGTTTAATTGTGTCTGACCAGACACGTTTTACCAATATAGCACTCACGATGAAGCCCGGTGTTGTTTATTTTCCTAATGATCTTTTTCCTTCTGGTCGCAATAAAAACAATTTAGCACGTAATCCGAAACAGAATTCAAGCACCTCAATCATGCGAAATTCGCAATCACGATTTCATCTACCTTCAGAGAGTAATACGAATAAGCGAGTAATTCGAACACCTTTTTGGACAGTTAGAATATCAAATTTGGGGAAGTGTTATTCACAGATCGTACTGTTTGGGAATTCACATTGACAGAAACAGAGATGAAATCATCTAAGAAATTCCGGCTGATTTTCCCGCTTTTACTCTACGCCAGATAATAAGTGAGCATGCATGTTTCTCTTGTCCGTACTGATGTACTGAAACATAGTGAATACGTTTTCAGATCATCAATCAATTCGAAATATGATTATGAGAGAAGGCAGTAAGTGATGACGTATGATGTGCAAAGGAGGAATTGATACCGGCAACCGATTTTGTGTGCTCGCTTTCAGCTGTAAATACACATTTTTGAAATCATGAAAAAAGGAAACGTTCAGCTTGGAATGAGCCACTGGGATTGCTGGTGGATAGGTGCGTTGCGTAATTGATCTTGCGAGTGAGGGTAGGATATGTTATCATATTCAGAGTGACAGCCCCTTAGACGGAAGCGAAAGTTTCATCAAAAGTGTTTTTAATACAGTTGCGGTTTTGTCTGATAAATAACTATCCATTCAATAAATCTAAAAATCTGTAAAATTCGTGGTCTTGTTGTGACCTAGAACTCTTTTAAATTTGTTCATCTGATAAGCGTAATCTAACAAATGCCATGAAAATTAACTCGGTTGGACCTTACCCAGGGAATTCCAAGGTGTTCTGGCAAACGTTTGCACATTCTGATTAACAGACAACGTTCTGGAGTTTATATGTATCTCTGAATGTAGATACAATTCGAGGTAAAAACTGTTTTCTCAATACAGTATAGTGCAGGTTGCACAAAATGTTCCGTAGATAATTATTGGCTGAACTTTCCTTGCACGTCATTTGCAGATGAAGAGATATTCTGGTTGCCTCCTATTTTTATTTTTACGCGGTTCACTTGGTTGAGAAGCGGCGATATTTTTGACAAGATCATTTATTGTGAAACTAAAATTAGAAAAATCGGTTGGCAAACACAAGAACTTTGAACGACGCTGCAATCGAGAACGAGAAAATGGTAAGAGTTCGTTTGGCCAGGGGCTGCTACATTCTTAACCCAGGAATGACGTAATACGGTATCACGGCTTTGCAAAACTAATCGTACTTTCTTCAGTCTGAACTCGATCATTGACAGATCCGAACCAACTATCATTCCCATCCTGTAGGGTGAAATAACTACCTTCAAACTTCTATTTTACCATCTGTTTCCAGGTTGATTAGCTCGAGGAATTCACAGTTGATGAACAAAGGACCAATAGCGATCGAAAAATTCAAATGAAGAAACATGAGAGTGAATAAACGCCTGAGCTTGCAATCGTTTTGTATAACCGAGTTGATAGTGGCAGAACCATGAATGAGATGAAAGTTGTCACATTAGAAAAAAAGCTACGTTCAATGAACATCAGAATGATAACGTAACCTTGAAGGTCTTTCAATGTTATTCATTGAATATAATAGACATTGTATCTATGCAATTGTCCCCACCGATGATTACAGTTGAGTTTGTACCGTGTTCCCTTTCCTGAAATTCTGGCTACAATAATATCAAACGGCAATACAATCATCATCACACGTTCCTTTATGGGTAGGCATACAGGGCAACCACCTAATGGAACACAGTATTTCAGAAGGAACAACTCATTCAGAAAGCTAAAAATCACTCAATCTTGTGCTCCAAGTTCGTGGGCGATCGCTCCCTTTTTGTCATTTTCATCCAAAGAGGAGGACGAAACAGGTGTTGCCAAAGAACACTTTACAGGAGTGTTTTATAGCACATCACAATTCTCAACCGAAAAATGACTCGGGGCGTTTAGAAAGCCGCTGGTATCAACTGCATACTCCTTCCTGGTCAAGCAGTATTCTCATACCGATCATAAGACACAAAAAACGAGACTGATGTAATGTAGAGGAACAAACAGTCGTACCGGTAATAATATTCTTGTATATTCTTGTCCCGATGTAATTTTACTATTAAGATCCATAATGCTATACCCAAAACATAGTTTTCATAATGATGGCTGAAGGACCATGTACAACATCCCAGTTTCTGGTTGCATTTCATTCACACTCTTCTAGAATTCTCATTGGGGGCGGCGTTTTTCCCTTCAGCTTCCTTCGCTTTGCACACGGTCATAAGTCGAATTCGTCTTGTGTAATCTGGTCATCCCACTGGCCTTAGAATGACGTATCTTCCTTGTTTGTTCCTGCAGTTTACCCTTTATCACAATTAAACTAGAATCTTTAGGTCGTGGTTTATCTTCATTGGAGTGAGGCTTTCTCTATATTGACTGGTGTTACTTCAGCTTGGTCACTGATGCGGCGTGGTTTGTTCCGTGCATAAGGAGGATGGTTACTCAACCCACACGTTCGTGCTCTCCGTCCTGCTGTTAGATGGAGAGATCTTTTCGAAATATTTGCGGTATTTAGTCGTCATTAGTTGGCCACGTTGCGGAAATTGTCACTACAGTTACCTTCTGATCGCCGGCAACATTGACCCTTGACTCCCTCTAATTTCTGATGCTACGTGCTTTGGTGTAAAGCACCTACGCATCACCCTCGTGTCTTACCGTTGATAATTTTTGCTCAGATCAAGGTCACAGCACTCTGGTTACAAACTTTTCGCGATAGTNGTATGCTTTCGCATAATGCAGGCGTTGATTGCTTAGAGCATTCGCTAGTGCCTCCTTCTCCTTTGTAGCATAAATTCCGCTGGGATCGTTGATATCCTGAGGCATCTTCTCCAGCTAGGTCTCTCATCTTTGTTTAAGTCATTGCCACCTCCGGCGAAGTAACTTCACTTTAAGCGGTAAGTGAGTCCAATGTTACACCTTCGCTTGTTAAGCTATTCGATGTTAGACACTCTGGGGCGCACCCAGGCTAAACTTCCGGTACTTTTAAGGGAACAATATATTGTCTCTTAACTAATCAGTTGTTGTTCCTGAAACTTATAGGAATGTCGGGAATCACAGGAAACAAGAGACCAGATATCTTTCACATTCAATGAGGTAGCACCCTTCATCTCTAAACTTGTGAGTCTGTTCCATTTTTCGAATTTTTAGATTCAGTAACCACACTTGTCATTTTGGAACAGCGAAATTGATCTGCTAAACTTGGTGCTGAAATAAAATTATTATAACAGACCTTTTTACGGGAATAACTGATGCGCATACATATATTTTACTTTAATGTTTCCTCTTTATGGAGATTCTTTGATCCTTTTGATATCTTGATACATTTATCAGTTATACATCGTATACTGCACCTTTTACTTAAAAAAACAAAAATGAATATTTGGTCTATAAGTGCTATAACACTTTCGTTCACTGAATTATTAAAGTAAATTAAGGAGTGTGCATTTTCTCATGATTTTAATCCAAAATGCTCGAGAACTATTTGTTTGTATTGTGTCCTTCTTACATGTATTATGGTCCTTTTAGCAGCAAATTATATTTTTCTGCCTCGAAGTTAACCGAAAATTGAAAAACTAATTCAAAAGAACGAAGATAAGTGTAATTTGCAGCAGAAAAAAGCTAACTTAGAGGAGATTTCAGTGGGTGCCAGTGAGTAACGTCAGTCGCACCAACATAGAAAACCCGTATTCATGGTACAAGGCGGGCACTCAAAGTCAGCGTTAGAGATCATTTCCATTGAACCGCGGTAATTTTTATGATTTAGATAACTTTTCCGCTACGCGGGGTGTAATTAATTTCTTTCGAAATTATTTTTCTCTTTCGCTCGGTTTGGGAATTTGTAAAATTTATCGCTCGGGCTTTATTTTTGCCTGTCTTTGCTGTATCCAAACCATGACTGAATGAGGAAAAATCACAATGATTAGGCATCACCCGGTGGTTTTCTGTGCTCTCATTTTCGCCTGTCCACCCTTTTTTGAACATAAAAACCCCTCTGTGTGGTTTTCGTTTGTTGAATCGCATTTTTAGACTCGGGGTATCATCCAAACTAATTCTAAATTTGATCATGTGATGCCAGTCTTACCTTTAGAGGTTGTCTTTGACATCTAAAATCCTGTTCCTGAGGAACATCCTTACGAGACTTTTCGGGGAGCCGCCCTAATTTGTACCGGCTTATCAACCAAGGAAAAAATCAAAAACGTCATACAAGGTATGTTTCCAGGCTCCCTTAAGTCTTCCCATCTCTTGCACATAGTGCAGCAGGAGCGCGCCCCATTCAAGGTGGACGAAAAGTTACTTCGTTAGCTGTGAATCCAAAATCTCCCGAAGGCGATCTGTATGGTCCTTGCACCATGCGTTGGCTGCCTCCTCAGGGTTGCACCTGAAGTAGCCGACAACGCTATTGCTTTTTATTTGCAAATAAATTCCTTTAGCTGCTCTGCCATAGCGGACACACCCAAGCAGTTCAGCGCAATCGCCGCTCAACTTGCGGCTATCTCAGCTCGCCTAGACATGGTTGAACAGGCCAGTCCGCTGCCTCATCAACGATCCCACCGCTCCCGCAGCCGGTCACGTTGTAGATCTAGACGCTTACCCGCAGCCGCCCGTTCTCAGATCTCTCTGCTGGTAACGCTACAAGTGGGGTGCCCAAGCACGCAACTTCATTTCCCCATGTCAGTGGTCGGGAGCACTAAAACGGAAAAGGAACGGCTAACGAGGAGGAGTGGTACTACCCGTTGGCCCTAAACCAGATAGCCGCCTCTTTCACGTACAAGATAGGCTTAGCCGGGCTTATATTTTAGTAGATACGGGAGACAAATTCAGTGTTGTTCCACCGACTACCACGGAATCTCTATTTCCCCAACTGTCCCCTGTTTGGTCCGCTACCAAAGAAACTTCCTTTTAAGACTTACGATAGTAGAGGGTTCACGTTGGACTTCCACCTGTCCCAAGTGACCACCTGGGACTTCAACGTTGCTGTTGTCCCATTCCCTATTCTTAAAATGGATTTTTCGCAGTAATTTAGTCTATCGGTTGATACCCGTGGCCGTCTCTTAACTAACCTGGAACGTAATTTCCCTGTCCATGGTCAAGAACTTACCTTGAACTCCATTAGTCCCATTTTTTGCAAGCTCCCTTCCGGTCCTTATGGTGAGTTGCTGTCTGTGTATCCCATAATCACCCAATCTTCGGATATTCTTCTATATGTGACCGCGCCAGTCACCCACCCCATTAATAAGTCTGAGCTCTTAGTTTTCGCATTCACTCTTTGTCGCGCGCAAGATATGCTCCATGTCGCGAAGGCATAATTCTACTGGTTACTCAAAGCCGGAACTATTCGGCCATCTAACAGTAGCTGAGCTTCGCCCCTTCCCATGGTCCCCAAGGAGGACTCGGCAGATTGGTATCCATGCGTTAATTAACGTGCTTTTAACTGAGTTGCTGTCCTTGACCACTATGCCATCCTGCACACCCATGAATTCACAGGTTGATGTCCTATCTGCTAAAACTATCTTTGGTAAACTTGATCTGGTGCGTGGTCACCACCAGATACCAGTGTACTCATCTGACATCCCGAGGCCTTAGGTGATCACATCGTTGGATCTCTTTGAGTTTCTTTGTATGCACTTTGGTTTGCGATGTCACACTCAAACCTTTCTTTCAACGCTTCATTGACACTCTCTACAAGGTTTGGACTTTGTTTTTGCTTACCTGGATGATATCCCTATTGTCAGCAAAAATGAAGCTAAATATCTTACTCACTTACGTCTTATTTTCAGTAGCATCGTTCTTCAACAACCCAGAGAAGTGCGAGTTCGGCCGCACCTCGTTTACTTTCGTGGGGTACAGTATAGACCTAATCGTATTCGTCCTTTAGAATCCAAGGAGGGCATCCGTCGTTTTGCCGTCCCCACTCCGGCTCAAGATTCGCGACGTTTTCTGGGGTGAGTGAATTTCGATCGTCGTTTTATCCCGCGTTGTGCTAAGATTTATCAGCTTATAACCGATCTACTCCAAGGCAACCATAAATGGACGACTTTTAATCATGCTGCCTTCCAAGCCTTTAAGTTTATGGAGGAAGAACTCTCACAAGTCACACTCCCAGCTCACCGCGCGCCTCTCAACCTGGCTGTCGATGCTCCCAACGTTGCCACAGGTGCTGTCTTTCAAAAGCTCGTTAACAATGAGTGGCAAGCCTTAGATATCTTTTTCTATCGGTTATCGGAAGTCGCACAGCTCTATAGCACTTTCGGCCGGGAGCTGCCAGCTATGGATTCTGCTGTGCGTAACTTTCGACACGCCCTGGAAGGACATCAAATTATGATTTTTCCGACCACAAACGTTAAATGTTTGCCTTTAAATCCAATAATGAGAAATATTTACTCAGGGTTTTCCTCCAGTTACAGTTCACAGATGATATAAGAAACAATTGAGGCACCGCAAACGTTGTGGTTGGTGCATCGTCTGGCCTCAATATGGATTCGGAGATACCGGTCATCGACTTAGAACGCATGGCGGCTCTTCAACCAGCCGCCC
>UZAN01044094.1:0-23101 GCA_900618425.1 Echinostoma caproni
AGATTTGGGAAAAGTCATGATGTTGCACGAGTTTGGGTAATACCTGTATATAGTACATATAGTATAGTATAATAGTATAATTCTAATCTCCGTAAAACATAAGCTGTAGTCGGTTTGTCATGTTGCTGTTCAATGGATGCTACTTTTTCGGCCCACATTTTAAACTACTGATACATTTTCTCTTGAACGCCATCGAATAATAATACTGATGATAAGAGTGATGATGCGCCCTTGTTCTTGGTGTAACTACTTTTTCCCTACTTGCTTGTGCATACCACCATAGTGGCCTGCCATCTGCTACACAAATAAAGATTCCACCACATTCTCGGGGACATTCAGTGACATTTTCACCGGAGTGTAGCCTTTTGCCCATTGAACTAACTTGAGGTATCTGAAGTGTAACTATACGTGAGGTGAAAAATGCATTCTGTAATGAAGAATTATTTGGTTGGTTGGTTTAACTAGCGACGCCAATCAATAGAATTGACTGAGTGCATGTATGATAAGGGAAACTATTTTAGACTGGAGATCCTAATCGGCTCCGACTAATGTGTCTCCGTAAGTTTGCATATGCATTTGCGTATTTTCTTATACACTATTGGTAATAAATCACAGGTAAAAATATCCGAAATCAGTATTCAGTGCTGAAACTCTCACAGATTCTTATTTTTGTTATTATATTTTTAGTTTTCCAAAAGAGTTTTCTCTGATTCGAAATTAATGAAGTACAACTAGGCCGAAGGTAAATGTATGTTGCTTCAATAGAAAACAGTTTCAAGTAGGGGAGGAATCTTCAGTTTGTATGATGCGTGTGAACCATGAGGAGAAAACCGAATTGTTTCCAACCGGTCTGCAATCAGAGATTCTTCGAACAAACAAGTGGTACTTAGCCCAGGTCATTTCTGGGGGTACGAACATGATTCAAGATAATCCCCCTTCATTCAAAGTTTTATCAATTGTCGCAACATAATGATCCACGTTTACTTGAATCGACGGGATACTTTTCTAAGAAGAAATCTTTTGTTCATTGTGCAGATGACTTACTCGTGTTTGACGACATGAAACTGTTTTGAAAGCATGAGATTTCCTTTAAGTGCGTTATTTTGGTGACTTATTTCTAGGACAACTTGCGAGTAATGGTCAGAAAAACCCATATATATATATATATTCCATGCTTCCATCGGTCTTTGAGAAATCATGTTTATTTGTTATTAGGAATGTTCAAGATAAACCCCTAAATATCCTCTTTTGGTTTCAGCAAAACAAATCGGAAAGTGAAAAATGGAATTGAATGACCAATAGAGTAAATCGATGATTACGTAAATTGTTTTGTTACACACTTTTGTGTGATGAGCAACAGACGGGGCACTGGTGGGAACCGACAACCTAAGCCCCCGGACTTGGAATGGCAAAACACATAAGGTCCCCATAGTTTAGGCGTGGTATTGAATCGAATGACAGCAGAGGTAAATACCACCAAAGAGTGGTGGTGGCTGGGCTCGAACAACAGACCATAGGGTCCGGGGTACACCGGGAACAGCGACTAAACCACTGTGCCAACACCGACCTAAACATGATTAGACTGTTTAATGAACCATTTTTTTATCGGTCTGATTTAATCTCTTTTGTCTCTAGGTGTCCGTATTTAAAGGCTAGATATTTGTTATATTATTATATTTTTGCCATCAATCCTGTATTATTCATATTAAATGTGAAAGAGCTTAGCGCCTATAGCCTGAAGAATCCAGTACCGTCCAGTCACAGTGTTTAGTGCTAATGATGACTCCAAATAAACCAGATGACAAAGGTTAACCTGTTTCGTAAAATAGTTTTTCATTGTTGATTCGTATGTTATTTTCTATGTACGTTTGAAGAACAATTTGCAATGTATACTATCCTGATTTGTTTTGAATTTCCCATACTTTGTCCAAGTATTCACATGAAATTGCGATTGCATTCAAACGCGTAATTTAAAGATAGTGTTTTGCCGGGAAATAAATTTCGACATACATGAACGAAGTATAATTATATGTATGCTTGCGGTCGAATCCGCTGCCGCATTGATCGCTGCTGCTGTTGTTGTTCCATTAGTAATTAGAAAGTAGCTTCGTTTGATGATTTCCGGAAAACTTCGATTGTTTTACATTTTAAATCAGTGCGTGCCTGTGGTGATCGATCGTGTCGACTTTTACATCAATTGTCAGCTGGCGGCATAACGCGATACAAGATTGTCGTCTATCAGATGGCATTACACGTTTCATGAAGTTTAAAAGCGTGCGAAGTATTTCAGTAGAACGAAAAATGCTTCCAAACGACTTTTATGGTGGAAAGCCGCTTCATCAACTTTTATTTATTTTGAAATGACACATTTTGTGCATGTTCATCTTTGGCAAATGAAAAACATTTTGCTATAGTTACAAAACAAAGTAAAGCAACATTCCTATCTCAAGTTAAGACACGCTAGCTGAATGAATTTCTACAATAGCGCTAGTTATTTATTCCAGTATTTAGCGCTGCTGTCATTCACAAACGGGGAGGTTTTCACTTTGGAGACGAAACAAATTACAATTTGGATGTCTAAGTTGACAAACGTTTGACATAACAAGGGAAATATTTTAGGAATTTCCTGTCGGTTTCGAAGGTTGATATCAACGTAGTAGACCACATTCAAGTATGTCGATTGGTTTTGATATTTTTAGCGTGGATAAAATAGTTTCGGTGATACTTCATTCACACTTTGCCTTGGCTTGTAGTAAATAATTTTACACGTTCGCGCGGTTTGCTGTCTTTCAACCAACCATGACGAAGTAGCGGCAATCTTCTGGTGCCCGAAACAGTGTCGAAATGAAAGTAGACAAGTGAGATAGATTTAGGATGTAAAGATACCGATCAGATGCATGGGCTCTACTGTTTGCTACCGAAATATATCGTTAACAAAGTACTGAAAATATTGCCTTGTTTCTTTAACTATCGACTGCCCTTATCAAGGCCTGTAACCGGGATGACTAATACCATTTGAATGATCGTGTTTCCTGGTAGGGACTTTCACACATTCATTTGAAGTATTCAGTCAACTACCTCACCAACTACCCTCACCAAAACCGAATACCTTGGCAGTTTATTTGTAGCTACAAATAACAACTGCAGCAAAGAAAGTAATCTATGTAAGCTGCTAATCACCTAGGGTAGATTAATTGATTCAATCCAGACGAATAGCTCTGTGAACGTCTAATGACTCATCAGATGTCTACCATGCCTATCTCTGTTACTTGGATCGTGTACCAGATCGATATCTGAAAATTCTCTCTGATAAGGCTCTACAGTACCAAGTTATTCGACGGATGGATGATCTGAGGGACGATGAAGAATCCACCCACAGAAATCAAATTTTGCAGTTGTAGCTCACATTGTAGTGCGCCATCGGTTACCAGCGTCAACATCACTCTTACGTTTTAGACCTAGACAAACTCTTGCTCATAGTTGAGCATGATCCGTGATCATCTGTACGGAAAGTAGCACTTTTGATCTAATGCACACCATCAATAGCTGATGGTAGCGATACTAATTTGAGCTCATCATTTGAAAACGACTGTGTTCTTGTTCTTCACAGTTACCGTTTAATGCTTGATATGTTGGCATTCGATAGGCAAAATCCGTGGTCGCAGCAATGGTACAGTAGGCAATTTCCGTTGTTCAACTGATTGGACGAAATTACATACACGTCACTTCAGCAGAAGTCTAGTCTCACATAACCATTTAATCACCAGCTACGTCTACAGTGTCCGCGGAGGAAATACTTTGCTGCTATTGGGAAAAGTCATTACAGTAATCATCCTTCATTCTTCTGGATCAATGCAATTAGTCGCATAGTACACAGACAGAACGAATAAGCATTGAGGTGTTATTCTATTGCGGTTAAACAGCAATGAGCCTTTGAGACGTGGGGTCGTCTACTGACTGCAGTTCAGACTTCAAACTTATCACAGACCCCGAGGCAGGCAAAACCAAGATCGCTGCAAGTTCAATTGTTTGACAAACCGAGATTGAGGCCGGAGAATAACCAGTGGGTCTAATTAATGCGGCGTTGTGATTGGGGAGTGACAATTTATTTCCACAGGCTATGAATCGTCGTCCGATCTGGTACAGTGTACGGACATTGAATGCCACCGATTAAGGAGCACATTTCTGTTTTGAATAAGCCTCTAACTTGTGAGTAGGGTATCCCATCCCATATGATTTTGAACAGAAAAGAATAAAAAAAACTACGCAAAAGTGGTTTCTTTTCAGATGGGGCACAGCTTGCTCGGCAGTGGTCCGCACCGCCGGTGCGGTGGTTCTTCCTTGATAATTCTGGTCAGAGTGTCCGGAACAAAAGTGTGACACGATTTTCTCTTCTACACGGCCCTTCGTTTCCAATTGGTTACAACATAATAAAGGAAATGCGTTGAGTGAATGGCATTCACCAAAGCTCACAATGTGTCACTTTTATCAAACGCATTGTCCAAAGAATTTGAAGCTGTACATTTGGCATCAGCAACTGAAATATAGGGATTCGTGGGTGTAACAGTGACGGTAATATTGATCAGTATCCAGGGCCATTATTCATATTGTGTTCAGACAATTCACCTCAGAGACTGATTAATCCAAGATTGTACTTCAAAGAAGAATTTATTGAATGTATGCAAACCTCTTCTCTGACCCAAAACTACTTGAGCATTTCAGGCCTCTCTGTTTCTCGTTGGGACTTCATCAACAAGACGAACAAAAAAACAGTTTTACTATCGGAAACAACCGTGCATTGAAAATGATTCCCCGTTTGTTGATGCACTTGGTTCCTTCTCTTGTTTCACGAATTCGCTTTCACTTCAACACTGGACGTTTGTTTTCAAATTCCGTTTCCCTACCCCGCTCTCTCTCTCTGGACTGTTTCCGTTTCCATTCGCATTCGTGCGAGTAGAATTTTGGCATCATATTGCTGCTGGACAGTGGAGAGTCCGACATTGTCGGTCTCGAACTGGTGAATGGTAATTTGAATGTTGTTTGCAATTGGAAAAATGAAACAAGAAATAAACAGTCCAAACGGAACGGTGCAATAATCGATTCCAAGTGGCATCGAATTCAGGTACGTGATGGGTGTGTTGCAGACATGATCAGTCAGTAATTCGGCGATACATATAATATTGGTCACCTATTACTTCATTTTTTCGGTGTATTCCCAAATGCAGATCGTTTTCAATTATTGATAAACCAGACTGGTACAGACTGTCTTCTAACTTGGTCCAAAAATCAATGAGGAGAGAAGGACGCGTTGGTTTCATTAGTTGACCACTTATCTGCGTTTTTTTTCTGTAAATGATGACCAGGATTATAATATGTAACATGATTGCGATATTTGAAATCAGGTGACCCTGTACCAGTCGTGCACCCGGTTTGCATGCTGGAAAGCAAATGTCTTTGGCTCTACATTTTGGAGGCGCAACGTACTGGGTGGCTGTTGGGGCCTGAGATAGAATATGTTCCACACCGCATTCAGAAGCTGACTGAAACTAGCTTTTTCGTTGTTCTCCGATGCTCCCATGTTCTAACCAGGTTTTATAGTACCTCCACGTTGTTCGGTGGAGTTGCTCAAACGTACGATTGAATTAGATCAGCTACAGGCAACACGCATATCAACTCACGACGAAGTTGATAGTAAGCAGTGTGATTATTTAAACATATCACGCATGTTAGTTGAGCAGATTGAACAGATCACCATCAGGTAAGGTAGAGGAGCTATTTTTGGTGGATCAATTAAGTTAGCTAAATAGTTCAGTCCGTTCAGTTTGAAATCAGGTGTAAATCAAACCAAACAGCATTATTATGAAGAGCAAATAAGGTGAGCGAAAGGAAAAACCGAGAACCACGAGGCAGCTGCTTGAACCTGTTTGAGTCTCATCAGTAGTGCGACTTCAACGACGTAATTGGGGATTGGATCCGTGACGTCACAGGTAGAAGGCAGGTATGGTACCCACTAGACCAACGAGCAGCTTGTCAGAACTTTCTACAATTTCCCCGTGAATGTGAGAGCACAATTTGTTTTTGCAAGCTTTCCGTGGGCATCACACCTCGCTCGTCTCGGCACCAGCCTGCCAGATCAGGACTCGGTTCTTGCTTCATTTGCTGTGCAAATGACCACATTTACTATATTATCGAATCGCATCCTGTATCACTCTAATGATACAGAGCAGTTGTATTGGATGAATGATGATTCAAAATTACTTCGACCTGATTATATTCCTCTTTAAAAGAGAGTGTATTCAATCGCCGGCTGACAACTACTTGGAGGTATATCTCGTGCAAATTCACAATATATATTCGTAATTTACAGTTACACAATCAGCACGATACGGTTGCATATTTTTGTCCGATGGTTCCGTAATTCCATGTCACTGCAGCGATATTTAATCAACAGAGCAAGCAGTCTTTTCATTTTTAACTTAATGATGGAAGATGCAAACACTTCAATTTTATTCAAATTTATTTCTTGCGTCGATAGTTGTTTCAGAATGTTCGTCGATGATTGTTAGTGTTTGTTTGTGATACAATAAATCCTATTATAAATATTCTTATAACTTGTTCACCATGATAATCCCATCCACTATTACCCTCTCACTCTCAGTAACAAATGAAATATCCATTAGTAAAAGAATTAGTGATATAGAAAACGAAATCAGATGAAAGTAACTTGCCATTTGCCGACTTTGACGCCAATTACTTCGTCGTACGTGAACTATTTCAGTAAAACTTTCCGGAATTATCTAGTTCCAGTCCGGGGGAAGCAAACATTACTTTATTGTTTGCCTTTATCAATGGCACTGATTTTAAACACTTATCTGTACTGATACACGGTTTTCTTAGATACAAAATGAAAAAAATCCAAGGGTCAAAGTAACTGGGTAAGGGGTAGGAAATCGGAGTGAGTCGAATCGGTAACTCGGACAACACCATTATTGTTTTTCTGGTTTTACCGCTATTTTTAATTTCATTGTTTTTTCAACACACATATGGTGGATAAATTCTGAATATTTGAATACAAAGTGACAAGATATTTTGATCAACCGGCACACAAAGACCGGAAAAATTAGAGCTCTACCCACCCAACCTCACAACGGTATTTCAAACTGACTCCCATGCAGAAGACGGGTTTGTTACCGGTTACGGTTAACTTTGAACAGGCACACACGCGAAAACGCATTGCACGAAATGTGGAGAATGTGCAACACAGCAATGACAGTTACTTGAGAAGCGAGGCAATCGCTGTCTGATGTTCATTCCCGTGAAGTGGAGCTGTCCACTCATGTTTATTGTTTCACAACTCTTGTATTCAATTGAAACAGAAAACTGGACCACAGAAGACCTGAACTCAGGTGGCTGCGGATCTCAGTCTATTTAATTATTTTATGTCCTTGCTACCACTTTCTGTTTCAGCTGATTCGCCAGTGGGGTCCCAGTGCACAGCTCACAGTACAGGTTGATCAGGAACTAATCAATCTCGATCTCCTAGATGGGCCAATCAGTTCCAGACAAACATTATTGATTGGTGGAGTACCTAAATTGTAAGTGAATCATCGTTTTTCCAGCGTTTTTAAATAATCCTTTCGTTTCACAGTACAAAACTAAGATTTCTAGATAAATGGAAGGGTATTTTGATACAAACAGCCGCTACAAATTTACCTTCAACAGGATACTGATTGGGAATCCAATCAGCGTCAAAACATCGCACAGCAGAGAACAATATTCAACAATGCAATTTAGAGTTAAATCCTGACTTATCCAAATGGTTATCTCTTGAAAGGGAAAGAGGCATTTTCACTTCATCTGGAATTTTTGGAACATTCCTTTGTTCGTCAGATCTCAATCTACTCGTTTCAATCCAAATTCCAGCAATCAGCCCAAATGAAATACTGTTCAAAATACCCGACAAACAAATGCTTTACATACAAACCGCTTTTTGTCGCCGCTATTTATTCGTACAAGTGAGTGGTTTGGCCACTGAACTAGCAGACTTCAAGCTTACCGTATACCGTTCAAATCATATGTGTATTGCACTCCGTGTTTTGGGCGCGTGCGTCTGTGCGCGAGAGTGAGACTGCAGCCGCTGCACGATATGCGTTCATTTATCAAGTGGCAACCTTGAACAGTTCCACAACGTTCTAGTGAATAGTTTCACATTGCCCAGAGATCAACATTTACTAAAAATAATCTGTGGTACTCAACTGAGAACGACGGGGCGGAGGGGCGGAGGGGCGAGAACATTTGTTGGACAAAACGATACGGGAAACGCGTCGGTGGTTGTACCTACCCAAAAAAAGTGTTCAGATAAAAACCAACACGCGGTTTTGAAGCGTTTATTCCTCCGAATCCCTAATGCGGTTTGCCGTCTACGATACGAAGATACGGAAAAATGATTGGTCAGTGTATGCATTGCTGTTTCATGATAAATATTGGTGTCTTCAGACAAATGACAAATGTATTCTGTGTTTCCGAATCCTTCCCGCGTATGCCCTCTGAAGGTTTGTGTGCAGACAGATTTGCAAGACCGGCCAACAAGTGGTCATTTGGGGAACCAATTGGGGTTGGTGATCGGCCGGCGAAGTATCTGTGTTTGTTTGGTCGGGTCATCCTAACTCGGTGAAGGTTGTGCAGCACTGGTGAAAATGTTGGTCATAAATTTGGGATGATGATAAGTGGACAACTTGGACCAGTCACTTTGTGCACACAAATTGTGTGGGGGAAGACTGTTGTTTTAAGGGTTTGAAGGCATACGACAGATTGTTTTCAAAGCGGATTCTGGTTTTACCCGATCAAAGCTGGTGATCCTTGTCCCTCTGTTTTGTTATCTCAAGGTAACGTGGATCAACATTGGAATAAAAATGAGTGATTCATCATTAAATTAGCCAACTCAGGCAGGTGCTGGTAAAAATAGATATAATCTGGAATTTTACGCAACTTTATTGTTGGAAGTACACAAGTGCGGCAATATATCGGAGGTAAGCTCTCGCGCCCTATCAACAGCCAATGCCTGACACGGGTTCGGTAATTTTCTAGCTATTCACTGTTCTCTATATACTTAAAATCTTTCGTTGTAGGGATCGGCTGAATCATTTACTCGTTCGCCACTCAGTTTTCTCCTATCTCTGGTGAGGCTGCCGAATAAAAAGGGATTAAGTATTACTGTTTTAAATTCATCAATCTTGTCTATTGATTGATTCAACCGCAATTAACTTCGGTGGGTGAAAGTGTATAACAGATGGATTTAGTCAGATTTTCATCGAAACGAACCTGATTAGAATTAAAAGTCCGGACCAACACGATAAAACAACTTCACCAAAAAACGACTTTTGTTTTCTGTATTCACACGTTTGTTTGTGTATAAAAAAGCAAATCCCAGTGACTCCATTTGTTTCGTCTACGAACACGGCATGCACATGGGTGAAACAATTAGTCTCGGGAGAAGGTGGAAATTGTCTACTGGATTTGCGGTTGTTTCGCGATTTCCGTCTCAAATTGCTCTCAGTTTCCAGGCTGCACACAGAATTTGTCATAGTTCTATTCAGTTTGAANAAAGTGAGCATTCATTGTCTTCGCCACAATATCGAACGTACCGAATAAGTGCATTCTATGAACGAAATGTCCTTCGGACATTATTCACCGGTTCAATGATAAATATCTCGATAAAGATTAATCTACTGAGCACTAATTGTTTTTTCCTTGTGAGGAGTAGAATCTAAGTATTTACCCCAGCTCAAATTTAAGGTGAATAATACGCCTGACGAACTATACTACTATTGTGACACTTGAAAATGGCGAAATTGCCGGTATATTGAAACCATGAAACCGGTGTAAATTACCTTAGTTGTTGAATATTATCTACTGGTCAACCAACCAAGTGTGCAATACGGGGTGGATGCTAGTTCGACTTTCACCATCTTTTATCTCACCTCAGAACACAAATCCAAGGCTGTTTGAATTAAAATACTAGCAACAGCCGAGGCAATTATCATCCATTTGTTGAAGCCACAATCGTGTGCACAAAAACAATTTTTCAGGCCCATAAACTTCCCTCGCCCAAAGCGGACAACATCACGCATGAGCATTGCGATGACCCAAATGAATTATCAACGCTTACGTAACACAGTCTTACTGAAACTGGAGACAGTTGTTTACCTCCCCCACCTTTTGCCATAATTATTTGACCTCGAATGTTTGACTCCAACTCGTTCCCGCTGTTTTATTACACAAATCTGAGTGCACTGGCTTGAGAAGGGACTCATCGAAAACAGGTTTACCCTTGACCTGTGTTCTGATTATGACTATGGGCTTGTTTTGTGTGAGGGATAATTTTGTTAAACTGAAACAATTGAAATTATAGACGGAAGAGGAAACTAGCTTCAAGATGAGTCATGGTCGTACATAGCACAAACAATAGTGGATGACGGGTTGATACTGTCTGATTTACCTGAACATTAGCTTCAAGAATGAAGTGGCAAAAATGGAGTTACAAGTGAGAAGGAGATGAGGAAAATGAGAAACTGTCTGATTAGCTGTCCGGTGGCCGAATGGGTAATATGCTTGCGTTTTGCCTGTGAGGTCCCGGGTTTGATACCCGGTTGGGTCGCACTGCTGTTGAAACCCAACCGGGTCGAAACAGCCTACCACTGTCTTCTAGCTTTTCATTTCAAGCTTCATTTGCTCTACATACAACGATTCTTTTAATGAACGAAAGGAGTTATTTTACATAGTGTAGTGACCAGAATTCTTAAAATTTCGGTATCATCAATTTCATTGTCAATCGTGTCTGTTATCCATGGCAGTTGGACAAAGCTGGTCGGTTTGTGATCAACAAGCTAACGGATTTCTGATCACGGAACCAATTGATTTATAATCCGTTAGTGGTTGACTCGGTAAAATGTTTTATTAGGGTTCATTATCCGACAACGGTAAGCCGATCGGGCCAGCGTGGTGGCTAAGCAATTAGGTCACCACATTGTGGCCCAGAAGTCCCGGGTTCGAACTTCTCCACCTCCACCCGTCTACCTCTTTTCTGTATTTCCCCAGGCAGCCTTTGTATGGCCGCAACCCCGTGCCTGAAAGTTGGCCATACATTTATATATCCAATAAATAGAAAAGGAAATAAAAGACATTTATTTTTATACATTCCCTTAGCTGCATTTATGCTCCGTTTTACACTAAGCTAAACAACCAATAAGCCCTCATTTAGGATGGACTCATTTTAGTGCACAGGGTATATGGGTATCTCAGACGAAATTGCTCACTCTACTTCTTTTTGTGCACCAGTGTTATGTCCAGAAATAGCCGGAACTTTTTCACCCTCTGTGGCAATTTCGGTGAATTCAATCCAACTTGTTTTGTCTCAAAAAGACCCTTGCGATATTATTCCCATTTTTTTCGTCAATCCACAGTGTGGATTATCAGCACTGGAATCTCAGTAGTTTCAAGTTGACGGTGTTTTTCTTCTAAATTGTTGGCATCGGATTTGTTTCTTTACTGATAAGAGGTGAAATTTTGAGCGAATCCGGAATCCGAACGCATAATATCTTTATTTTTTGAATCCTTGAGAGAACAAAATGCCGCCTATCGAATCACATTGTTCGAAGCTTTGCGAACATGCTCCGTGGTGAAATCCCGATGGGAATTGAATAATATTTGCAGCCTCCTGAAGATCATATTCGATTAGCACACATTGAACATTTTTCTTTACATCAACAATAATGGGACAATTTGGCAAAAATGTATTCACACCATTAAATATTTCCCGTCCCCGTTGGTCGTACCAAGTGCGTAAAAAAACGTCATTTGTTCTACTTTCACCCACTCACCACAGAGTTGGGTTACTTCGGTGTCCGTACCGTATAATTCCACTTCCGTTTTCAAATAGACCTCTCAGTGTTGTATTATTGATGTGACTGCTTACGGTCAAGCGTAATTGAGATCACATCTACTATTTTTAATTTTTGCACTTAGCTACCTGAGTGCTTCTGATCAGACGGTGTGGATGGAGGGACAATATTGAACGCCTACCTTTTCCATGCCATCCAACAAGGCCTGACAACCATCCCTCAGTCTGGGGGCTCATGTAAGCCGACTGGGTAACACAATGCAATGAAACTGTCCAAATCGGTTAAAACAGTCGGTGAACAAATTTGAAACTCATGAGACTTTGCGTAAAAACATATTGATGACCACAGTGGAATGTCTCTAATTCACGTTCTCCGGAATCAGTGCGAAATCGTTTTTTAACTTTTATCTTTTGTTTGAAGCTGCCTAACCCCAAATACAGAAGTTCATCTTTGTTGTGGGGTCCAAACCATTGTTGATTTCGAGGACGCATCGCCCATAGCTTGTCCCCTTTTCCTCTCGTTATTTCGTTTCTACACAAGAAAATCCGAATCAGCTCAGTATCGGCCTTTTTTGCAATCCATGTACGGATTTGCCGGATGTGTGGCATCCATTCAAATCAAACAGTCTAACCGTGTTCGCGGCACATTTGGCGGGTCTGCGTCCAACGAAACCGGTCGATCGGATTTACGCGTGACCACTCTATTCTCGGATCATCTGGGTTCCGGCGTCACATGGAACAATGTTGAGCCAGGATGTCCGCAAAAACCGAACGGGTTACGCCAGTCGACACAAGGAAACTGTACACCCCGAGTGTGTCAGTTTGGCGGACGGTGTGTGCAGCAGTGGGGCACAGCCCGGTGCGATTGTTCAATGACCAGTCTCACCGGAACCCACTGTACGGAGGGTAAGTTACACATAATATTGAACTGAACTGTCTTTCAGATGACCGGTTCTTGGGGTCGAACGTTTATTTCTATTTTGGCTAAACCATAAGTTTATAATGCAATTTTGTGAAACTCGATAATTGGCAAAACGATTCCGTAAGAATCGACGAACGGTCGAGTTTCCCACGGCAAAACTGTTTTCTTTTTGTTGGATTAAATGGTATGCTATACGATGATCGATAGATCGAACGTTGTGTGAAAGCAATAATTCAATTAGTGCGTCTTTGCCCTACGGGTGAGGGGAACAGAGGTAGGTTTATAATATCAGGTATAATGACTGCTTTGACCAAAGCGCGTGGACTTGGCAAAACGGGTGACCAAGTAGGTTTGAGCTGTAGGTAGTCAGTTACAAGATCTGTTACTGTAAACGTGATTCAACAGTCTACAAATAGATGAACATTATGACAGTCCTTTGAGCACGTGACCCATCCAACATTCTGCGACCTCTTGCGACCTCATTTCATTTACAAAAACACCTCGTGGCAAACAAGCTGATTATCATTATCATAAAGGCTCATATCTTCCTCAGAATGTATGGGCGTGTTCGTGTGCAATCTAACACAAAGTCCAAAGGAGATGTACTTAACGCGTTTCACCTAGTCTACAAATTTTGATGGCGTTGACCAACAACAGTCTGACCCCGTTTCCTACCTAACCGCTGCCGAAGCTGTAAGCGTTCGGATTCACAACTCAACCACCACCACCACCACCACCACTCTCTGCGGCAAGTAGAAATTTGTGTAAGCATTTAAACTGCCCATTTGAACTCCCATTCAGTCTACCCGAAAACTGACCTGTTGACACTTCGATCGATTCAACACAAACACATCTGTGGAGCCAAATAACAACTATTGGTACTGGAGATTCTCTCTGCTCCTCCTCTCCCAGTTCTTGTTGTTGTGTATCCATGATCACTCAAAACTGAGAACTAGCTTTTTTGATACATTATTTTGTACTCAATGTGTTCTGTGAGACTATTCAAATGCTCAGTTTTATTCCGGATGATTCCAATTATTTGATTGCTTAACACTAGTAAACGATTTACGATTAATGAACTTAAAACATGTTGCTAGGATGTGTCATCTTTTTCCAGCGTATTTTTTTGTGACATCAAGCATAAGAGTTCTTCGTTCGGGTTCAGATCACTACAAGCAACGAATTCGTATTGGGAACAAATCAAGGACCGTAAGTCATCCGATTTATAATCACCGAAGCCAGTGGTGATTGATAGAATCATTCGGATTTAGTCCACTAAGGGCCAATTTCATAGTGCCCACAAAAAGTTCACATAGAATGGTTGGTATTTTCTTCTGGTCAGGTCACGTCAATCGCGGACGCACTGGCCCCCCGGGTGCAGCAACGAAATTTACTAGCTGTAGATAAATCTCTGTGATGCATTCCGCAGACATCATCGAACAAAACAGCGAACAAGGTGTTTACTTAGTGGAACGCACTTTTGTATACATCCCGTGACTAACTGACTGACTAACTGATTGATTGATTGATTGATTGATTGATTGATTGATTGATTGATTGATTGATTGGATGAGTACATGAAAATAGCAAAGGTCAAATTTTCTGACAGGCCTATTCGCTGATGAAATTCGGTGAACAAATATCAATCATCCAAAGGAAATAATTTCGCTGAATGTCCTTCCTTTTGAATAGACTGAACCGAATCGAAAAATGGTCGAAATTCTAGGTTTTTGCTTACCATTGGATGACGGGATGAGCTAAATGTCTTCATAATATAAAGGTATAACGTCCCACTTAGATATATCCTGGAGGTAGTATCATTTCAGCAGCATTCCGAAAACTGAATATTTTAATATTGAAGAGAGAGCAAAATATTACCAGGTGTATGACAAGGCAGATTACGCTAACTCTCAACTGGTGTAACTAATGTACTATCCAATTATATCAATTGTCTTTCTCTGCTTTATTCTACCATTTAAGACTCGACTAAAGCTGCCTCATCATAGGTCGTGCAACCTAACTTTTTATGCTCCCTCTTCAACTTTTTCTGGAGACATAAACGTTTCAGTACTGTGTTGTGATCAAGGAGAACCTGTAGAATGGTCGACAATACTCGGCAACTATCTGGTCTGTACATTTGATATCATACTAATGGAACATGTTCTCTTTGTTCGAGCATCTTTGCAAAACGATTCGAAGCCACCCTTTAGGTAAGAGGAAATAGCCTTCAACAAGTAAATAACAACATTATGTAGATCATCTGTTACAACCTTGGTAACACTGCTTCAAGTACAAAGTAAACTTAGTTGTGTGGAAGACAAGTTTTGTTCAGCACTAAAAACGTTAATCAGCATAAATGTATTATATCTGGCAAACGGATATTGCTGCACATTGGTATTTGTGCTTTTGATTGAGTCATTTGTCAAGAAAATAATCGTTGTGTTAAGCACTCGGAAAGATCAGTCATCGAAATCACTCACTGGCTCCATAGAATTTAGAATGAAAGATATGTTAGCTTTCGAGCATAACAAAATTCCATCTGATCATTTCATGCGTCAGTGTGCTAATTGTCAGCAACACTGTTCAGCGTCTCAATAGAATTCTGTTCAGAAAAAAAACATTCAAATACGCTCGGATCCGATTTTTCCTTTCCGATGCGGATGATTTTTTGGTGCAAGAATGCAGGCTACTGGTCGGCACACAGCACCTTTTGACTTGTACCAAAGCAATTACAGAAGGGTTTGATATCGTTCGATTTTCTGGACATGTTATCAATGTTCTCAATTCTACCAAACCGGTTTCTACATCGTCAGGAAAGTAGAATACACACCTAAATCGCTAAGCCTATCTCCCACCACGCCATCACCAAACCAAAACCCTGTATCAATCTAGTATTTTCTGGATTCATTTATTTTTCTCCCCCAAAGGAAATTGATGACATTCTTGAATCGGTAAAATTTCTTATGTATTTGGTTTCCCCAAAACAGGACCAGAGAGGGAGCGCTGATGAAAAATGGAGCAATTAGAGCGAATAGATAAGTGTGTGTAACCCGGTGTAGCGTGTCAATTTTTCAATTGCAGTAAATAATTCAAGAAAATTGCCCCTTTGAGGCCAAATTATAGGGATCATTCACGTAAGAATTGTTTATGTGTATATGTCACTGGTGGAAAGACAACATATCCCATTTTTTTCTCAAGAAACAACCACACACTCTGGAGCCAACATAGTCTTTGTTAAAGTTTCGCTTCGTGTCCGCATTCGGAGAGAACTCACCCGAAAAGTTGGGGAAGGAGTAATTCCTACTTCGTGGATTATAAACTACTTATTTGAGCGAGCGACTTATTTTTCCTGTCAAGAATAATCTCACCTTCTAACGTGAAATTATTGTGGATTGAAAGTATTTGTTAACAACACTGGGATTTGTTTTACTATTTTAAGGTTTTCCACACATTAGAATTTGTTCCCATCTCTACTAGGGGGAATTATCAGTCTCCATTCACCTTATATTCACACAACCTGCGCATTGCTCATGTCTTAAGGTTGCTTATACCCAAGGGTTGAAACAAACTAACATGCTATGGAGAACAAACTTCTCCCTTAAATTCATTCGCCGTTTTTGTTTGGTACTTTGAAAGGAAGGTACGATTCCCCACTGAGTAGTCTAAAATTGTGTATGATCATCGGATTTTGTAGTTTGTAGCGCTGGAGTGAAGGACCGTTAACACAAACTTCAAGTGTAAACTGAATGATTGATTTATCAACTTATGGAAGCAGATTACATAGATAATGGGGGTAGTACTATCAGTAGTAGTAAAAGTAGTATTAGTAGGGATGGTAAAACCGCGACACACTATACACAACTTGTTGTGATTGAAAAAGCGTGTAGCATTCGTGGCTAAACCATTCGACACGTCAATCTCGTAGGCCCATAGTCGTCAAAAAGGGAACAAATTCAGCTGCCCGTTATACCAATTTATCTCATCACAGGAGAGTCTGATGACACATTTTCATTCACATGTGAATTTCAGGCAACCGATTTCCGGAAGCACAGCATAATTCTATTGACACGAAAGAAGGACAGCAGCTGGGGAAAACCCAAATGAAGTTATTATGCTACTTTTAGAAACAAATCTGGGTATATTTATGGCAAAACCAAAATACACTTATTGAGAAACGTAAACTATATTTAGGTTTTAAGATATATACAGTTTTTACTTATTTCCCAAAAACTTCAATCTTCTCAATGTTATCGATGGTACCTCGGGCTTGTGCATTAAGATTTCAGCTGGTCTCTAAATGAAGACGTTTGACTTGCAATATACAAAATAGTTATATATAAAGCATAATTGATCGGTTGCCGAAAACGTTAATGGAACAGTTATTGTAATCCAAAGTGAAAGACGGTTCACACGAGCTTAACATATCAATCGAAACGTTGAATGCAGACAGATTGCTTTATTTGCAGATCCTTAAATGACATCCTTTCGTACAGTAGATTACTATTTAAATTAGATTTTACTTTATGTTTTAAGCAACGACAACTCTAAGCAATTAACTTAATTGCTTTATTTGCTCCGGTTTTCAATCCATTCAATCAGATCTCGACACTTCTCTGAACCAGTACGTTCCCGGGAAATCCAATCGTTTTCATCTCGTTGTAAAAATAAAAACAATAATGCCCACCAGATCAGCCATAAGATAAATAGCGGATCAACATTTTGTCAGTGAAATACGCTCGAGTTCAGCCCCCGCTAGATGGAATTATACAAACCGGTAGAATGCTTGTAAACTGGATGAAGTTGCACAGGAGTAGGGGAGATTTTGAGGCAAGGATAGCGTTTGGGGTGGACGGGTCGCACGAGGTTTAAGGCCGTCCTATTCGAAGATGAACAGGATTGATTCACGAAAGCTCAATCGCGAATGCATGATCTGTTGAAGAGGTGAAACAACGAAACATCAGTCGCTTTCAGATCACACAATACGATTTAGGATGATGGGTGAACAAAGACTCAAGATGTTTCAGATACACTCACAACAGTGCTTGTGGTGACGCGAGAATACTTGAGTTCGTGTGTTTCATATTTCAAAACAAACTATACGTGTATAGACCACCCGTTGAATGAAACGGTTTACATAGTGTGTGGCTGTGGGGGCAGGAAGTTGCAGTCGTGCAACATTGTGCGTCTATGGTTCCCGCAATCCTATCAAGTTTAGATTTAGTAACAATAAATTAAATTTTGTGGTTATTTCTTATTGAGTATTTCACCAACCGGTATGCTCAAAATCGATCAAAAAAAGAAACTGAGCATTTGACGGCCAAATCGGTGCATTGAATGTTTGCATCGGTTAAATGAATCCAACAGTTTGTGCAATACGCTAAGATCTATACCAGCTGGAAATACTTTTATCGATTTCACATGAAACTACGCTTAAGGGAGGATATTCTGGCAAGTTTATGGGATTATATATATATATAGCAAACATATTTAGATATATGATTTCCCAATTAGGACGGCCATACATGGGTTCTCCCATGACATTATTCGTCATCAAGATCCGTTTCGGAAAGTTTAAACCTTTTGAAAACACCCCTCATGAAGTACTAGTTTTCTTTTACAGAGAATAATTTTATTCCCAGGAGATCACTTTCAATATCACATTGAACTAACTGTGGTTACACGTACTCGTGAAACAAAATACCATGTTCTTACTGGAATATAACCAATACAACTTTGCAACTCAGGCAGCTACTGAAGTCAAGTAATGCAAGGATTTAACTGCTGGTAATTGTGGTCAGTTTTGAGTTCGCAAGAGACAAACGCATAAATATCATGATCTCCCGTGAACCGCGGTTTTATCGCTGTATTCTTCGCTTAAGCAGACTACAAGCTATCGTTCTTTCATTCATTTTAATCATTATTCAACTACAAAGCAGGTGATGTTTACGTTTTTTTCGATGTGCTCAAATAACCTGGTATCACGGGCATAGAGGACTGGCAAAAACAGTTGATTAACCGAATGTAACCGATAATTATGCTAGCAATGTCAAGGGATGTTGGTCAGCAGAATCAGATTGTTCAGTGATTCGAATTACAGAAGGGCAAACGATCAAAAGGATCTTGGCTTGATCAATGGGGCCGAGGAAAGTAGGGTTAGGCTAAGTGTTATCCTTAGTGTAAAATTAATAATTATTGTCATTGCAGTTGACCTAGCAGCTATGGGTTCAATGATTGGCATATGACTTGGACAGAAAATTGTACAGAAAGTTCATGGTTGTTATAGTTTTGGATATGGTGAATAATGCAGAGCGGAGGTGAGAAAAGATGTGATGAGCCTTACCAATGCGTGTATGTAACAAAGCACTCAGATCAGCGTAGGCACCGAGTTACAGACAAAATGTGTTTGCAAATCCTTTCTTTCCCCAACCTCAGTTTCCTACTTCGAAGGAAATAATGCTGGTCCTCAGTATATGGCTGAAAGGGACGATGAGAAATTGACTCGCGTAACACCGAAGACAGAGTTTGACTGGAGATTGAAAACACGTGTTCTCAAACTGATAAGTAGTATTGTATTGCGAGCGTCTGTGTGCTCCAAAGCCGCTAACTAAGTTTATGGGGTCCCCATATTTGTGATGGCTTAAAGGGTATGATATCAAAATTTAGCCGTTACTCAATAAACCTAGTTTTGTTCACTCTCATCCAGTGTTTTTATTACAACGAAAAGAACTGTTTGAAAAGAAATACGTTTTTATTCAACGCTCATTGTGCATTCCTTTCTTTTCAAAGATTTGGCTCATCACTTGTAACACAACGTAGACAATACCGCAAATGTTGATCCATAATGAGAACGCTAATAGTGGAAAGACGAGGCTTAATTATTTCCAAATCTCCACAATAAACTAAAGAAAGAATTTTGAAAGGATGAATTGATTAAGATGCAGCATTTCTGTTCAATTTCATTGGTCCTAAAAGAGGATAGTGGGCTTCTGTTCCGTTTGCGCGTAGTTGGTCGGGTATCTCAGCATCATGTGCGTCCGCACAATCAGATGGTATACTTGCAGAGATTGTCAATGAGTACTGCCCAGTACTGCCTCCCTTGTGATTAGGAAGATGATACCTTATGCTGGTTCCTATAGGGTCAACACGCTTGGGAGCAACGCCGCTGCTTCGATGCTTAGACAAACCGACCTCTACCAGGGAATAGGCTTTGCCAAGATTAATTGTTCTTCGCGAGAGGAATGTGTACTAAACGAAACGAAACCAAATATTTGCAAAAACATTTTCTCGTCAAAGCTGCTGTCAGCTGCTGAATAAATTTGCCTGGTAAATTTAATTAAAAGATCCAAGAAATGAGACGCCAAACTAGCCAATAATGGGTGGTGTATTGTATTGTATTGTATTGTATTCATTACCATAAATGGAAACCGCTTAATCGTTTTGCGAGGTTATTCTTAAACATTTTCACTATTATATCTGCCCGCACACACCCCATGTGTGATTTTATATTCTGTATTACTTCCAAGCTATCCACCTCTTTCAAATTTCGATTACTTGTATCTTATGGCAGAAGTGTCGATCTTCAGCTCTGTGAGTTTGCTATCAGTCAGACTATTGCATCAAGTGGATGGCGTATCTTAGTTCTGCATGCGTTGAAGTTCCGTATTTGGTCTACGTTTGAGTCGATCGGCTTGTGCACCGCTGGTGAGACGTCCCACTCAGCTGGAACAGATATCCACTGCTTCCTAGCGTTTCTCTTCACACTTCCTTTTCCATGTATAGGACTAAGTATACTGCGTGAAGTTGTCTAGCATTGCTCATGACGGTTTGTTATGTATGATCTTTTGTCAGAATAAAAACGTTTGTTATTTTGGTATTTCTCCTTCCACAAATATGCTACTAGTATCTTGTGCTGCGATAATCCATCTGTTTTTCATCCTTTTACCAGTGACTTCGGCGATACACATTTCCGTAGGTCAGAACAGTGTGCTCAGTTTTGAGTTGAATCCACCTCAAAACACAACCAGAGATCAATTGGCTTTCGGAATTCAAGTATCTCAACCTGGTCCGGTTGTTCTTTTTCTGATCCAAGGTCAAGGGGATTCGCCAGACTATCTAGAAGTGTCCATTGTGAAAGTTGAGGTAAGTGGTGTTTTGCCCTTTGCCTGGCTGGCCAACATAAGTATGAACTAGCAAGGCAAGAAATGGACTGGTCTGCAAATATGTTCACATCCCTCAGTGAAAATTCTGCATAAAAGCCATTGAACTGTATTATGACACAGAGTAGAATGTAGAGATATTCCAAAACGGTAAAATAAATAAAAAGTGAACTACGATCGTCTGAAATCTGAATGACTATTGGTTCGAGAAATACCAGAAAAAGAGGATATTTCTGTATGGAATTTGTTAAAATGTTGCCTTGCTAACTACTCTACCAAAACTGTCTGTAGGTGTCTTTGGGTACCAGGGTCACGGACGCGAATAAAGGATGTTTGTTTTAACTGATCGACTTTTATTGGTTCTCTTGTCTTCCATGTTCCAGTGAAAAAAAGAAATGTAATTGAAGGAGCTATCTTATAGTGGATGAACAGTACCAGGTTACAAAAGGTCCCCAAACGTATTCCCGTACTTCCACGTACAAAGGAGATTCATGTATCCCTTCCACATTCCGTTTTTCAATTATCACCTTTATTGTCAGATGATTCGCCACAGTGTGGAAACACTAACGAATGCAGAAACCAGTTTTTCCTCCGTTGCACCGCAAAGCAGATGAAACTGTAATGATGGTCGCAAATCACAGATCCATTAGTCCTCTATCCTGTCTCTTTCTGATGCGTGAGAGGGGAAGTCGATAGATTGCCGGTAGCCTTTCGCTAACCTAAAAACCAAGTTATAGTTCGTAGACGTTGTCAAAGTCCCTTTGGTATAACTGAACGCTTCAGGTATACATACGAAGATCTTCAACTTTTTGATTTCTCAAATCCGAAACCGGCTAATTCAACTGAGCAAGGAATGTTTTTACTGTAACCAGAATCGGGTTTCTTTGCATCCGATAAACTTGAATCTATTTCTGTTCATTCCAACATGGAGGCAGAACACAAATAACTACATCGGCAAAAGATGTTTTCTTAGTAAGACGCACTGAAACCGGTTCGCGTATTATACAGAAATTAAATAATTTTGGTTTAAAGAAAGACAAAACGACAGACGTTGTTTTGATGGATGGCAATAAGAAAGTTGTCTATGTTAATTGTTGCATGCAAACTACCAGCCTGAATTCACAAGCATTTTTGTATTATTTTCCGACTGATTCGTAGGCATTCGCTACTTCTCAAACCCAATTTTTCACTGCTGATACGGTTCGGTTTGAGGAAAATGCTCTTAGTGGTCGATTTTCGCTTCAGGGTGTTGAGACACTTGAGTTCTTTATATATTTTCCACAAACTGATACTAGACGCGTTTAACCAAACCAATTGCCTCTGTTCAGTTCATCGTGTAAAATATGTGAACTGTGAGTTGCTCCTCATGACCAGCAGAAGGTCAAAACAAAATGATGGGTTTTTCTTCGCCGTGTACACAGACGATTCATGGAGCGGATTATGAGATTATGCTGTACGATAATTCTTCGTCATTCGATCCGGTTTAAAGTACAAATTAAAAGAAATTGAATTTCTTACCCATCAGTGTATTTGCGAACTGTTCTGAGGCATAGGATGGAAGGTAATTGTATTTATGCCTGCAATTTATCGTCTTGAATCTAAAAAGGGTGTCAATGCGGATATCGTACAGTCAAACAGTCTTAATTGATAAATTATTTCCGTACCGAGTTTTGTTTTGGCACGCGAGTAATTCGAAACAACTGCAAAATGCAGTGCCCTCACTCTCGAACATGACACGTGGAAAACCTTCAAACTTGAACCCCTACCGGAAGTAGCCGTGGAATCAACCTTACTCTCACAGTTCCTGATCAATTTTCCAGCTGTTAACCCGATCACGTCCCGTCGCAAAAGGCAAACTATTCATCAAGAATACCTAGTAGGAGAAGTGGGTTATTGCATAGACACATTCTGCGCAAACTGGCAGTCAGATTTCAAAAAACATATCAGTGTATCCGACATCAGTGGTGATGAATACGGGAGAGCGGTACATTATACGTGAAAGATTGATCCACAACAGCTGACCGATGGCAGACTTACTGTTTTCGGATAATGTCCGGCCGAATTTTAGGTTGATCTTTTTGTTATCCCTCATTTCGCGGCATAATGATTCATGTTCTATAAGTA